>JAODAL010011890.1:0-97878 GCA_025379985.1 Phyllomedusa bahiana | reverse complement strand
CTCTACCTAGGGTCCCCAGGGGCAGTTTTTGGTCCCTCCTCTTCTAAATAAAAATACAGCCCCATTGGCCAAAATCAGTAGATAGGCTTCCAGTCCCACCTCTACGTGAGACACTCAATTTAAAAACCCCTTTCCCGAGACCTAAATTTCCTCCCCCTCTACAAAACACCAGGACTTTCTGTCCGCGTCTTGACTTTATTCCTCTACTCCAACAAACCCTCACCAAAAACCGAACTTCTTTTTTTCCCCCATTTTTAAAACCAACTCCCATCTGCTATTTTCTCTCAGTGTGTGGCTCACCATAAACCTAGGCAGCAGCCCAGTCTTTTGGGGTTATTCAAACCCTGACTGACCTTCACCCCATATATCCAACCCCTTCCCGCTCCTTTCACTTGCCCCAAAAAAACATTTCCGAATCCTCCTTTTCTCACTGTGGAAAAAACTAAACCCCTCTTTGTTGCTCTTTTTCATTCCGTTGACTACTGTAACTCCTTGTTTTAAGGGTCTCCCCCCTTCTGTAAAAACTTCCCCTCCCAATCTACCTAAAATGCACAGCCAGGTTGTTTTTCCTCCGCCATCGATGCCTCTACCCTGTGTCATCACTGCACTGGGCCATCCAGTACAAATACAGCATAAACAAATCACTCTCACCATAAAGCCTCCCAGTGTGCACCCCCATAATCTCCTCCTCACTCTGTCTACCCACCAGCCCCTCTCCCGCTCAGCTACGGACATCAAATACAGCCACAATCATCCAACCTCCCATGCCCGTCTTCAAGATTTTGCACGTGCTGCCCCATTTTCCCCGGAACATGCTACCAAGTACCATCGGCACAACCTACCTTCCCAGTTTTTAAAAGTGTCCTGAAAACCATCTCTCGCAGGCCCACCAAAAACCCCTAATTTCTAACCCCCACCTTCTACACCACATTTTTCACTCCCCCCACTAGGGACTCACAGGCACTTTTTCTGTTTTTTAGATGTACATCTGGTGGCAGTTCACCAAATTTTTTAGTAAACCTCCCCAAATTTTTAAAGCCCTGGCTGGCCATTGTAAAATTTTGCACTTTTCCCCTTTGTTTCCCCCAGCACCCTCTTTTGATTGTAAGCTCTTTCGGGGAGGGCCCTCACACCCTTTTGTCTCACCTGTAAGTAGCTTTATTGTAATTCTTCTTTTTTCCCGTAATTATACCCTCTACATTGTAAAGTGCTGCGAAATATGTTGGCGCTATATAAATAAAGATTATTATTATTAGTCAATGTCCAGTGAAACTAAAATGGTGGTTGAAAGACTCCTTTTTCCGGCACTTTTTAATCTGGGGTCATGCAGGTTTGGGGCTCATGCTGTGGCCCCAGGAGAGGGATAGTCAATGTCCAATGAAAACTAAATAGTGGTTTGAAAGACCCTTTTTCCGGCACTTTTAAATGTGGGGGTTATGCAGGTTTGGGGCTCATGCTGCGTTCCGGGACAGGGATATTCAATTGTCCAGTTTCAAGTAAAATGATGGTTAAAATTTAATACTGCCTTCTGGGCACTTTTTAATTTGTGGGTTTGATGCAGGTTTAAGGGTAATGCTGGTGGTACAAGACAGGGTTTAGTGAATGGTGTGTGACTTTTTTTTCTGTGGCTTTTATAGCCTAAGTGTTGTTGCCTAAGATGTAGCAGGTATCCATTTGACTGTTGTGGCTGTTAATTCCAGCTTCTCCAGCCCTGTTTGGTGTAAAAATTGAAGGTGTTTTGCTCTCCCATAGCCCTTAATGGTCCATCGCTAAATAATCGCCCTGCTCACTATCGAAAAACCTTATCGATGGTGCCCGACATCGACTATCGCCCGATGTCGATAGCCAACGTAATCGCTCAACACTAGTTAATGGTACTTTGGGAATAGTGGGTACTTCTGGAGGTTTGTAAACTCTTGTGCTACAACGTGAGCGCACCCCTGAAATTCACGTCTACACTACAATCATGGCCAAAAGTTTTGAGAATGATACAAATGTTAATTTTTACAAAGTCTACTGCATCAGGTTTTATAATGGCAATTTGCATATACTCCAGAATGTTATAAAAAGTGATCAGCATAACAGCAATTAATTGCAAAGTCAATAGTTGCCTAGAAAATGAACTTTTTCCCCAAAAACACATTACAACTTCATTGCAGGCCTGCCTTAAAACGACCAGCTAACATCGTTTCAGTGATTGCTCCCTTAACACAGGTGTTGGGGTTGATGAGGACCCGGGCTGGAGATCAATCTGTCATGATTAAAAAAGAATCATACCACAGGACACTTAAAAGGAGGCTGGTGCTTGGCATCATTTTTTTCTTTCTGTTAACCATGGTTATCTCTAAAGAAACACATGCAGTCATTCATTGCACTGCACAAAACTGGCCTAACAGGGGGAAAAAAAGTATCGCAGCTAGAAAGATTGCAAACCCCAGTCAACAATCTATCGCATCATCAAGGAATTCAAGGAGAGAGTTCCATTGTTTGCCAAAAAGGTCCAGGGCGCCCAAGAAGACCAGCAAGCCCAGGACCGCCTTTAAAAGTGTTACAGCTTCGGAATCGGCTACCAGCAGTGCAGAGCTGCTCAGGAATGGCAGCAGGGAGGGTTTTAGTGCATCTGCACGCACTGTGAGGCGGAGACCTCAGGAGCAAGGCATGTGTCAAGGAGGGCAGCAAAGAAGCCACTTCTCTCCCAGAAAAAACATCAGGGACAAGACTGATATTCTGCCAAAAGGGACAGGGAGTGGACTGCTGAGGACTGGGGTAAAGTCATTTTCTCTGATGAATCCCCTTTCCGAATGTTTGGAACATCTGGAAAACAGCTTGTTCGGGAAAAAGACAAGGTGAGCGATACCACCAGTCTTGTCTTTATGCCAGCTGTAAAGCATCCAGAAACCATTCATGTTGGGGGGGTTGCTTCTCAGCCAAGGGAATCGGGTCTCTAACAGTCCCTTGTCCTAAAAACACATCCATGAATAAAAGAATGGTACCAGAATGTCCTCCCCAAAAGCAACTTCTCCCAACCGTCCAAGAGCAGTTTGGTGAAACAACAATGCCTTTTCCAACGATGGGTGGAGCGCCTTGGGCCATAAAGCAAAAAGGTGATAACTAAATGGGCTCAGGGAACAAAACATAGAGATTTGGGTCCATGGCCTGGAAACTCCCCAGATCTTAATCCCATTGAGAAAACCCGTGGTCAATCATCAGAGAAAAAGGGTTTGGACAGACAAAAACCAACAAATATGTGACAAATGCAAGCCTTGGATTGTGCAAGACATGGACTGCTTTTCAGTCAGGATTTGGTCCAGAAGTTGATTGAGAGCATGCCAGGGAAATTGCAGAGGTCCTGAGTAAGAAAGGGTCAACACTGCAATATATTGACTGCTGATTAACTCATTCTGTCAATAAAAGCTTTTGTTAATCATAATATGAATGCACTTGAATTTCTGTATGTGATAAAAACATCTGACAAACACACATAAAAACCAGAGGGCAACAGATCATGTGAAAATATAATATTTGTGTCATTCTCAAACCTTTTGGCCATGACTGTATTGTTCCAGTTACCTAGGGTTTTAATTAAGTAAATAGCGGTTAGATTTTCTGAGTCCGCTGATAGGTAAAATATTGGTGAGTCCAGAGGATATAGTAAGGCGGCATGCTGCTTAGCACAAGGGTCCCGATTTGTATCTATGTACATGTATTCTTGATGTATCCGGATGATACCCCTTTTTATTCGGATTCCAGTAAAAATATTTGTTTGTCTGAACTGGTGCTGAGTCATTTCTCTCAACTGTGCCTTCACTGTATTCTGTAAAGCCCACCTCGGGACACCGCTTACATATAAATAGTCTAACAAATGGTTCCATGCCTGTCATGCAACTTCTAAATCTAAAGAAGCACTCTATTCTATTACTTTTCGACATAATTTCCAATTCACCCACACAGCAAACTTGGAAAGAAAGGAATGTTGTTAATTATTTGTCAAAGGAAAATTGACTAAAACAACTATAAGTCTAATGTGGAGTCATTCAACCATTTCTGGATGGGTTCCCTGCCTCCTAACATCCCTCGAAATTCTTACATTGTCTCATCAAAACTATGGACGAAACAAACTTTTTTGATGTACCCTCAATCCCTATGTGAAAGATTAGACTTCTTTCACCAACCCTCACACATCCAAACCTTTGAAATTTGTCACATTTCCATATCTGATTATGTCACTGACACCCTGAAATTAGATATTCAAGAGGGGACCTGAACTGGGATCATTGGCAAACAGAGAAGCAATTGGTAAAGCATTAATGTCTTACAGCCAAGTTAACTCAGGTTGTGCAACCATTAGGATCACTTGGAAAGCTTTCATTCAACTTAAGCTTATTCCCTAGGAGTCTATGTAAAACACAAATGTAGTCAAGAAGTAGAAGTCCCTCATTCTTGTATACATACTTCACAGCTGGAAAGCCAACAAAAATTCTCACTGGTTACCTCCATCCTGAAGCTCCTCATGCAGTACAGATAGCTACTAAAAGTAAGAGCTTCTCTTGTCCATGCCATAAGCATTATACATGGTAACAAGGGAAGAAAATCAATACCTATGATGGTAAAAAAAAAAAAACTAGCCTCAATTCTTTATTGAAACAATTCTGGATCCCCAGTTTATATGACTTACTGTGTTTTATTGAAGAATATAAAATTTCATGAATATTTCCCTTAGAACTCAGAGTCATTCTAATAATAGACCACCCCTATTTCCTTCCTGAGGCCCTCACCCTTCTTCCTTTCATTACTGACTTACATAAAGCACCGTTAAACTTGTTGAGCTAAAGATGACACTGGCAGCTACTGCAACAAGGAAAACCCCCAAGCTTATACAGCCTTTTAGGATTTTTTTGCTTCCACATTTAATGGCTACAAGTCACCTGTTTGCTGAAGGAAGGCAAAGATCTAGATTAATGTCATAGCTGTGGAATACCATTTCATTTAACCAATGCAGATATGAAATTGTATGTTAAAATGACAGCATGCATTTTGGTTTACAATTGTTATACTTGATAACCCCTAAACATACATTTAGGGGGAGTAAAGTTTGCCCAGGTAAAAGATCTTCTTGATGCTTTAATCAAAAGATGCAGAAAAGGAATTTGACTAGGCGGACTGGACCTTTTTAGACCGTGGCATGCCCTATTTTGGCCTAGCCACATAAATTATTATTCCCATCATGGATCTGCTTTGCGATGTGTACTTTGGTACTTCAAAACATCTGTCTCAAAGACACCACAAAGCATTTCTATTGGTTTGGGTAATATCAATAAATTACAGAAGATTAGATTGTTTTTCCCTTCCTCAATGAGAATTAAAACCTTGACTTTCTTGGACTATTGTCCCATCAACCATTAGCCCATTTTCCCAGACTATAATACTAACTTAAGCAAAATTCCCATTACCTTCACCAGAAGATTTACTTTTAATAACCAATTACATCAGTTATTACAACTCCCAGCTAGGAAACATTTACAGTCTTCTCAATTAAAAAGAGGGAAACACCCCATACAAGCTTTGGCAAAAAAAAAGGTTACAATCTTTAACAAAATCCTGCAAATCAGTCACTTCATCCCTAGACTGGTAGGTAAATTATAAAAAAAATCCTCAATGACACCTTCTAATTGTCCAATGCCCAACTTTTGCATACTTGGAAAGCTGAACTTGGTATGTTGTTATCTGTTAGTATCATTATCTCACCTCTCAAACACTTTCGTGGCACCTCAAGTCTTTAGTAATAAAGTTCTAAAAACTCTGGTTACATAAAATTAAGTCGATACTTGAGGGTACCAATCAGACGCTGGGACATCTTTAGTTCTAAACTTTGAACTAGACTTTTGGGTCACATGGAAAACTTGCCTGTATTTTCCACAGCTTCTTCATGCTGTAACCTTTTAGTTATATGATGATATTTCATGATGGAGATTATCTGCCTAAGAGTTCTTTTCTTTAATCTATACTTTTTTACTGTATTTCATATACACGGTCTCTTGAAATTCCCTGCATAAAAGTTGCTTTGTGACAGGCTCTCTAAACCATTTTCAAAAAATGCATATTTCCTTATTACTCCTGGTTTCATATTGCTTAGTAAAATGATTTAGGCTTATGATGTCTGATTCAAAATTTTTAAATAAGTAATTGAATGCTAATTACAGTATGTACCTTGACATTACTGTATTTTTATATCAATAAACAGAGATTTGACATAGATTATCAGTTCATACTAAATACAAGAATTAATGCTAATCTGGATACTCCAACAGATAGGTCTGTCCTAGACAAGGCAAATGTGTTTCTGATAAATGGGTGTTTTAAGGTGGTTTCACACATGCTGTTTTCTAGGCAGTGTTTAAATGTAATGTCAGGGGTGGCTCCTAAAGGGAGGGAAAGTTTACAAAAAATAATCTACCTTTATTTTCTTCAACCTGTTCCTGACACATGCCCTCACATTATAAAAACCATTACGTTTTTTGCCAGTACAAACCATAAAAAGACTTGTTTCCTGCAGGACAAGTTATTTTTTAGTGGTACCAATTAATGAACCATATGATAAATTTGGAAACAGAGAAACTATTATTGTGGAATATTGGGTCTATTTTTATGGAGGTTACTAAGCAGCACAAATAACATGTTATCTAAACCCTGTGGGTCAGTACAATTGTGGCAATAGCAAATTTACATGGTTTTGCTAAATTTGACTACTTTAAAAAAACAACAAAAAAAAAAGTTTTCTTAAAATTTGCTTTTCATCCACATTTTTATTGCCAATAACCTTTCTTTTCTGTTTTCAGACCAATGTGAGTTTGTTTTTAAATGGCGAAGTGAAGTTGTATGATGACAGTAAAAACAATAGTGAAAATATTAAAAACATGATCAAAACATGATTTCTGACCCAAGAAAACTGCTGTGCTAGACTATACTGATGTATTGCAGGAAACTTTTCTATTTTATCAAGAAAAAGGGGAAGGTGCATTTTGTGTCTGTAACATGACACTTCATCAGTTTTAATACATTTAATCCATCGTGCAAAACATCCATTTGAAGACTCCCCTCCAACTCCAAGAGAAGGAGAAGATACACCACCGACACCATGCAGCGCACACCTGTTCACACAGCAGTTCCAAAAAAATTGTTGTCCTGCCTTCAAGTGTTGTGCCTGGATTACGCACAACATCAAGAGGTGAGTAGTACATAACTCAAAATATATACTCTTTTGTCTTTATAATATTCAATGAGGAAGCGCTGTCTCCAATGCCTTTTTTATCCCATTCGCTATGTTTTTAAAAGGAACATCCAAAATGTTCTGTGATTATGAAGTTTGTAAACATGCTCACCACTGAAAAAGTAATTAATCATAGGTCTATTTAATTCTGCACTATTGCTCATGGTTTTGATAATTTTACTATTGCTTTACTGTGATCACATATCAGTGTTCGTAAATTATTATTGGATATGTCTATCTGTTTTAAGCTCGTTGTACTTACGACTTTCCAGGATATGAGTAAGGGCAGCTACGCCTGAAACATGCAAGTCCCTTTTTCATGTGTATCGGTGGACCATGGATATCTACTAAAGACTGTAATGTTTTATGGAAGCTGAAATCTCTTCTCCAAATGTTTGGTGAATCTACTTGCACTATCTCAGTGTTTCTGTATTTCTGGGTGAGCTGGCATGTTGATCATGCTATCTGATCTGGGGCAGCAAATTATAGAACAAGAAGAGCTGAGAAGATTAATATATAGTTTTGTATCACAGAATTCTATAGAATTTGTATTTTATTTTTTTCATTTAAATCCCCACTTATTCTGGGTTAAGGAGTCCAGTGGGCGGTCTTATCAGTAAATTATACTCATGTACACTCATACAAAGAAGGCTGTCAATCACTGATAACACTTATTACTTGACTCCTTAACCCAGAATAAGCAGGGATTTAATTGAATAAAATAGTAATAAAATGGTAATAGTAATAAAAAGTCACCACAGAACAATATATCAATCTGCTCAGCTCTTCCTGTTCTATAACATGCTACCATCAGATCAAATAGCATCTCTCACTGTTGGGTTATTGATACACCACCAAGTCAGTAGGATCCAACACTGGCTATTCTACTATTATATATTAAAAAATAAAACACAGAATCTTCACATATTGTGTAATTTGGTTAACCTTAGTCTACATAATTAAACTTCAGCAACTTACCAGTCAGCCCTGCTGCTTCTGCAGATAGGAAAGCACTCCACGACAGCAGGAAAAATAATCCAGTCTCCAACATAGGAAATTCACACAACTTTGTGAATTTTGTCAAGTGACCAAAATGTGTTAAGGAAAACAAAAATTACCATGTAAATAAATCAGAAATGTCTTTTCTAACACAAGAGACTAGAAAAGATGTTATAATTTATTACCAGTGTCTTAAAAGTTTAAACTGCCCTTGTTCTAAGTTATTCCTCCATCCAAACAGCCAAATGTCTTCTAACTCATATATTCCACCACTGCTGAGCCTCTATGTTTTCTTCTAGTCCAGTGCACAGCTCTTCTTCCATTTAGCTATACATAATATCTTGTCTTTTAAAGGGAAAAGGTATCAAAGGCTAATTTCATCTTTGCAGCAATTTAATTGCTCATATGCTTTAAAATTAATGGAATGCAGCACAGCTCCATGTGGCTGTATGGATACAGACTACAAACTCTGAATAGTCTGATCCTGCAACCACACTCCCTTTCATCTGTCTACTACTTTTTACTATCTCTACAAATGTAAGTTATCAAAAAGAACTATAAAGAGATAAATTCTCTCCCAGCTCTAGTGATGAAGGCGCTTGATGGACGATGGAAAAACTGGGGTAAAGCATGAATTCCAACTGACCTCCTCCAACCCAGATGCAGTTGGCCACATTTGAAATGTGTGGTGTAAATGGAAATGACGCGCTGGTTAAACACTGAACAAACCAATGTCCTTTTCCTGAATGTGGTGTCTTCCAGTCTGGTGTCTGCTCCACAATAAGGATGCTAGGCATCAAGTTTTGAGCTCCAATAGCAGACATCACAAGGTATAAATTACCTCCCCCATTAATCTCTGAACTGGTGGCAGGCAAAGATTATAGTTCCCCACTCTGTTATCAATGAAAGATGGATGGTAAAGGGTCATGACCGGAAACCCAGAAGGTCTACTCGAGGTATTTGTATGTGTTTTTTTTTTATGTATATGCAATTGTTTATGAGCATATGTATATTTAAGCAGATAAACAAAAAGGGAGGGACATCACTATAGAAAACAATGATGGTGCTGCAAATGTATATATACCAAAAATGAGGGGGAAAGTACACTCAAAAAATTACACACACCACCCAATTATAGATAAAAATACAAAATATATATGTACAGCTATTAGCAAGACAAGAGACAATTAAAAACAATTAAAAAGGCCCAAACAAAAGCTAACACAAACATCTGCAGAGAAGATAGTCAAAAGCAGAAATAATCACTACAATACAAGGTAATACAGCAGAAATGACAGATGGGTACCCTAAAAAAATGCCACTATATACACTACTACAAAAAGTTAGAGATATTTGATTTCGGTTGAAACCTCATGATGAACAAAAAAAAATTCTTGAAAAGTTTTTTAAATGAACTAAATGAGATCATCTCGAAAACTTTAGATTGTACATATCCAACTGTTCAGTGTTTCAGTACTTTTTGCACAACTTGTTATCCCAAAACAAGGACTTAATGGCAATTTTTAAACACTCAGGGGTTTTGATCCCGAATGCCCAATAAATTAGGGGATCAATTTAAATTAACAATCCTCCTCCTCAATCCCTGTAACATTTTGACATCACGAGACCAAGGCAACACCTTACAATTGATCAATAGTACCCCGCCATTGAAAAGCTTCAAGCAGGATGCCCTTAGATGGAAGTGGGCCACTGAGATTGGGGATGGGTCACAAAGTGTCTTTCAGCAGTTGCAAACAGAATACAGAGAGACCGAAGAGTAAACAGAAAGCAAAGAGTGGCCCCATCCTTTGGCTGCATAACACACTGATAAACAATGTCCTGTGGAACTGAATGATGAATGCCACACAACTCCAAGCAAGTTTAAGGGAGATGAGATACAACCAAGTGTTACGTCAGACCATTAAATAAACATTTACATCTGCGTGGTTTGCATCCTAGACAACTGGCAAGGGTACCTGACCTGGCTGATGCATAGCGCTCTCCTTGATGTCTCAAGCATCATTGGCGGCCATAATTTCTGCTCAAAGTGAATCGACTTTTATCACTTAACAGTATTGAGGACCACTGGTCCCTCATCCAGCGTAGATGCCCACTGGTCCATGCAAGACGATGATGCCTGAGGGCTTAGTGGTGTGGTCAGGTCTTCTAGCACACAGACCATGCTTATGTAAATAGTTACAAATGGTCTGACGTGACACTTGGTTGCCTCTCACCTCCTTTAAACATGCCGGAGATGTCATCATCCGATTCCGCATTGTTTACAATGAAGCGATCATCAGGGTGTGATGCAGCCAATGGACGTTCACTTCTTTGCCTTCTGTGACTCCTCCAGTCTCTCTGCATCTCTGTTGCACCCTGCTGATGACACTCTGTGACTTTTAGCTTAGTGGCCACTCCTGTCTCAGAGCATCCTTTTTGAAGCTTGGCAATGGCGAGGTACTGTTGATCAATTGTAAGGTGTTGTCTTGGTCTCATGATGTCAAAATGTTGATGAGGACTGTTTAAATACCAATTCAATTTGATATCCTAAATTTATTGAGCAATTGAGGGATCAAATACTTGTTTTGAATTTGGCCATTAAAATCCTTTTTAGAGATCAGCAAGTTGTGCAAAAAGTACTGAAACACTGAACAGTTGGACACGTGCATTCTAAAGTTAAGAGATGGTTTCATTTTAAGAAAAAAAATAAGAAATTTTATGTTCATTCTGAAATTTCAAACAAAAGCCAAATATCCCTAACTTTTTGTTAGTAATGTATAATGCAAAAAAAACTTATACAAGTAAATATGAAGATGAGTATGCAAAAATAAACACAAAAATAACTATTATTTGAGAATCAGGAACATTCAGCAGATCCCCAGACAGCTAAACACTGAATATATTAATTGTTTTAGAGTGAATTGCTGCTGCCTATATTATATATGTTGTATATATGAAAATTTGCTGGAGGAAACTGGGCATGATTGGGTGTGCTTGAGGGTGGTAGACCGATATGCCATATGCACACATGGTTAGAGGTGTGCTTGGTGTGAAGTCATGTGCTTTGCCCGGGAGCCCATAATGCTTTTTGCTGGTTACAAATGTTTAGGTATTAGCTCTTGTTTGGGCCTTTTTAATTGTCTTGTGTCTTCCGAATAAGTATACA
Organism: Phyllomedusa bahiana; assembly: GCA_025379985.1. NCBI lineage: Eukaryota > Metazoa > Chordata > Amphibia > Anura > Hylidae > Phyllomedusa > Phyllomedusa bahiana. The sequence continues at coordinate 86,446 of JAODAL010011890.1, read as the reverse complement.
TATATATATTTTGTATTTTTCTAGTATTTGGCGGTAAATTTGTGTATACAGTGGGTACGGAAAGTATTCAGACACCTTTAAATTTTTCACTCTTTGTTTCATTGCAGCCATATGGTAAGATCAAAAAAAGTTCATTTTTTTGCTCATTATTGTACACTCTGCACTCCATCTTGAAAAAAAAAACAGAAATGTAGATATTTTTGAAAATGTATTAAACAAGAAAAACTGAACTATCACATGTTCATATGTATTCAGACCCTTTGCTGTGACACTCATATTTAACTCACATGCTGTCCATTTCCTTCTGATCCTCTTTGAGATGGTTCTACTCCTTCATTGGAGTCTAGCTGTCTAGCTGTGTTTAATTAAACTGATTGGACTTGATTAGGAAAGGCACACACCTGTCTATATAAGACCTCACACCTCACAGTGTATGTCAGAGCACATGAGAATTATGAGGTCTGAGGAACTGCCCAAGGAGCTCAGAGACAGAATTGTGACAAGGCACAGATCTGGCCAAGATTACAAAAGAATTTCTGCAGAACTCAAAGTTCCTAAGAGCACAGTGGCCTCCATAATCCTTAAATGGAAGAAGTTTGGAACGACCACAACTGTTCTTCGACCTGGCCATCCAGACAAACTAAGCAATCATGAGAGAAGAGGCTTGGTGAGAGAGGTAAAGAAGAACCCCAAGATCACTGGGGCTGAGCTCCTGAGATGCAGTAGGGAGATGGGAGAAAGTTCCACAAAGTCAACTATCACTGCAGCTCTTCACCAGTCGGGGCTTTATGGCAGAGTCCACTTGAAATTAAATGAAGTCCAGCTCAGTTGATGCAAGTAAAATCCACTTGTGGATTTTACTTGCATCAAGTGAGCTGGACTTCATTTCATTACAAGTGGACTTTTCGCTTTGCCAGCGTGTCCGTGCTCGGATAAGGTGTCTTGGTGAGCTGATTATCCTACATATTGACCTTTATGGCAGAGTGTGCCGACGGAAGCCTCTCCTCAATGCAAGACATCTGAAAGCCTGTACACAGTTTGCAAAAGACACATGAAAGTCTCCCAGACTATGAGAAATAAGATTCTCTGGTCTGATGAGACAAAGATTGAACTTTTTGGTGGTAATTCTAAGCAGTCCATGTGTGGAGAAGACCAGGCACTGTTCATCATCTGCCCAATACAATTCCAACAGTGAAACATGGTGGTGGCAGCATCATGCTATGGGGGTGTTTTTCAGCTGCAAGGAGAGGACAACTGGTTGCAATTGAAGGAAAGATGAATGCAGCCAAGAAAAAGAGATATCCTGGATGAAAACCTCTTCCAGAGTACTCTGGACCTCAGACTGGGCCGAAGGTTCTTCTTCCAACAAGACAATGACCCTAAGCACACAGCTAAAATAGCAAAGCAGTGGCGTCAGAACAACTCTGCGACCATTCTTGACTGGCCCAGCAGAGCCTGACCTAAACTCAATTGAGCATTTACGTGGAGGTTGAAAAATGGCTGTCCACCACGTTTACCATCCAACCTGAGGGAACTGGAAAATTCTCAAGGAGAATGGCAGAGGATCCCCAAATCCAGGTGTGAAAAACTTGTTGCATCATTCTCAAGAAGACTCATGGCTGTACTAGCTTAAAAGGGTGCTTCTACTCAATACTGAGCAAAGGGTCTGAATACTTAAGACCATGTGATAGTTCAGTTTTTCTTGTTTAATAAATTTGCGAAAATATCCACATTTTTTTTTCTTTCAAGATGGGGTGCAGAGTGGACATTAATGAGCAAAAAAATTAACTTTTTGGATCTTACTAAATGGCTGCAATGAAACATAGAGTGAAAAATTTAAAGGTGTCTGAATACTTTCCGTACCCACTGTTTATGAGCATTCACACATATATCAGTATTCATTTAATAGAACATTATAAGGTAGTCTATGGCTATGTTAATTAATGTATGGGGAAATTTAGATTAGTAGCCTGAGCTGAACATCAACTGATCACTGGTAGCATTTATTAAGTTCGGTATTATGTCATTAACTATTAAACAACCGTCTAGGTGTGTATTAACAGATCTGTACTAGATTAATAAATACGCTGCATTGTAGCAATAACTGTACTGGAGTGTGATGCAATGGCAACAATTTTTGAAAACCCCCCGAAAAATTGGTGCCGATTACTTTGCAAGCCCAAAGCACATGTCCCTTCTGGACAAGAAACTGTGGGTCCCATCCCCAAATGGAAAGGAGTATTTCTGCAGTATCCAACTAGACACTGGGTTTGTTTGTAGTCTGTAACCATGGAAACACACATGCCTGCATAAAAGCTGTAAACACAAAACAGTGGCAGATTTGCAATTAAGCGTATCTATACATTGGCTTCTTTTTACTTTATAGTATTTTAGATGTATCACTGCAGTATACACAATCTTTTAATGCAGATTCCATATTCGATTACTTCACTTCATATCCAAAATGTGTAACAAGCCTGATTCAGGATTCTTAAAGGACTGGTAACTGGGGAGTCTGATAATGGAGTAGAAAGTTTAAGCTAGTATCAGCTATAAATTCCAGCACTGCTGTAGAATATAATATTCATTGCTATCAAATGCAGAGACCTACTACAAATATAAGGGTATATATAAAATCAATTAACATCACATTACATCTTGAATTACAAATGACCTTATAATTTTGCTGACAATGTAGTTTGTAATATGGTGACCTTATTCCTTCATCTTCCAACATGACAGCTATAAATGATAAAAGGGACATTCATACACCGTGAAGTTAGATAATCTACAGCATAAAAAGGACTGTGACTTTTCCAGAAATAGTTAAACTGCCTTATTAATCAATCACTGTCTTTTCCAATTTTTTTTTTCTTCATTTACTTCAACCAATTTTTGCAGGAGAATGTGTATTTTACCTTTTATACTGATATATCCATCTATTGCTAATAAGTATCTATCTTATAAAATTTTTCATTCTAATGCCTAAGGGTGCATTCACATTGTATAGTTTTCACATATATTCCAACACATATTCCGTGCCACAGCACGCATGAGAATTGGGTGTATTGCATACTCCACTATTTTCAATGTGAATATGGCTATGGTTTACACTGTGTATCGTGCCACTTATATTTATTACGTGCTGTGGATTTGAATTCCTCAGCTGTAAAATTAAGTAACCTGTCAAATATTCCTGCACTTTCCATGTGTATTCAGTGCAACAAAATGTGTCAGAAGATAGAATGCAGATTAGCCACGTAGCGTGGGCTTAATTTATTCAGCAAAACGTTGCAGCATAACAGAAAATAAAAAGACATGGCAGAAATCAGACAGGGGTTGTCCTCTCAGTGGTGCAGAACAGGGTTCTGGCTGGGTGGGACAGAGGCTTATGATGCAGCTCTTGGATGGGGGTGGGGAGGTGACTGTTTCTCCTTGTGAGGAGCCAAAGAAGGCAAAATAGCTTATTGAATTCACTTAAAACATAACTTTTAATAAACATGTAGCGTAAAATCTCTCCCAAAAAATAAAGCATAAATCGTATCTGGTGAGGCAATATATATGTATCCCAGGGTTAAAACACTGCATGTACCTTACCTGATGTGAGAACTTTATGGCCTTTCTATTTTCAGAATGTCTAATACCAATTTACTGCTGCTAATAACCTTTTCCCATCATTAAAGCTGTGACACAGCTCAGCCAAAACTAATTTGGAAGCTATTTATAAGGATTGAGTTTAGGACCATTAAAGAAAAGCTGTTGGGGGGGGTCATCCAGTTCGGGGTGATAGCTCCAACGAGAGATAGCATTTAGGGTGAGACCCAGGAATGGTTTACGGTTAAATAAGCCTGTATTCTACTTTACAGTTGGTAACTCATAACAGGCATACAACCAGTGTCAGGCTAGGTTGCTTGGGACCCACCAGTAGAATTGATTATTGGACCCCATCCTACATCGACTGTACATAACTGCACATATTGTACATGACTCTCACACTCTGCATCTTGCTTTCTGCCTCTCTTTCTCTGTCTTCCTCCCTGAAAAGGAGCCCCATCTCTAACATGCTTATAGGCCCTCAATGTCCAGGAGCCATCAATGACCCTGTGGGCCATTCCATCTCTGCATTTAACAGATTCTACAGTATCCTAAGTGGAATATCAGCGAATCTCAAATGGCTGTGCAATTTGGATTCTATCCCATCACATTATAGATAAATTTGGAGTGAAGAGTCGTTCCAATTTTTGATCCATAATTTTATATCCTTATACTCCTCTTGGCCTGGATGGTATGACTGTGTTGTAAGGTTTTATGCACTATTTTGAGGGGAGAGATTTTATTAATCTGGAAAATCAGATGAACATAGCCTTACTACCATAGTACAATGTAAATTAGCAAAGCAACGAAGCAACTATCAGTAGTGATTCAGGAAGGAATTTTCCTACTCAATGGCAAATGGGTCAATGACTGGTATTTATTTTTAATTATTCTCTGGATAAGTTAGAGTTTATACAAATAAAAGGTTAAAATGAATTAACTTTTTTAAACCCAGAAACAATGATTTTATGGACAGTCACTACTACATTGGGGTTATGTAGTCAGGTATCCCCAAGAATGATGAAGGTTTATTTCTAGTGACACCAAGTGACACTGGGGCTTCTAACCCCTATATATATTTAAGAATACAGAACATAAGTGAAAAATATCTATATCCACTATTAAAGGATATTAAAGCAGTGACAACAGCATATCCGGAGCCCATAGCAAACGATCCTGCAAATATCCCCAGGAAATTGCCAACACACTGGAAAAAAGCGGCTGCATCAAACGCATTTGGATTCTCCTTTGGGCTGTAAATTGATATAGAGCTAAAGAAAAAGAAAAATCAAAAGTAAAATTGACAATCCATTTCATTTAGTAAAACAAGTTCAATCAACCATCTTACCTTTATTTTTAGCAATAAAATCACACACAAAAAGACAATAGCCCTCATGTATCATAGTGGTACCACATTTTTTTCTGCTAGTTTTCAATACAGAATAACGTCATACAGCTCATTTATTAACCATTTTGTGCCAGAAATGTCAACTATTTTCACTGTCCACAATGGTTTATAACAGTGGAGTTAAAAGTATGTATGGCCTGGTCCTCGGCCGAGATATAGACACATTTATTAAGTGTGAATTTTTATAAAAAGCCACAAAAAAATTGTGGGAATCAGAAAAAAAGCTGCCTCTCTGCTCCACACAGGCCCTCACATAGAAAAAGTGGTGTTGGTTTAAAATGTAACTGCACTGAGTTATGACAGATTTATTAAAGCAGGGGACTTCCAGCCATAAATGTGTCACTACATACGTCAATAAAGTAGTTCTAGCTTTATCTTAGAAATTGGCTAAAATGATGCCCTCTTAAATGAGGGCCAAAGTCTTAAGAACATGCCGGAAGAAATCAATATAAACTTTTCAAAACAGATATATCATCCTATATTTACTATGACAGATTTTTCGATCATAGGAAATTCTGCTTTAAATAAAAGACATCAGGATATGGCTATTTTCACTCAGCAATTTTAAAATCCATCTCCTTTGACAAGAAAATGAAAAGTAAATGGTTACTTGTACAATTATAACAAATGTCCATGGAAGAAAGTCAGACATTGAGATGTATATTAAAACAAATACATAATCCGTAACCTGTCAGTACAGGTAATGTGTTGTAAAGGCTGCTATTTCCTATGAGCTGTGAATTGAAGCCAGTTATGAGACAAGAGAATAATCCACCATTGAGAATTGAGCCCTGACATGAGAGCTATGAGGCATTACAATATTTACTGAATATGGTATGCGGTCAGGTGCACTGCATGGAAATTTTCAAGGACAACCAGTTAAGAGTAGAATTAAAATCATTCCCAAACAGATAGAGTTTGCAATAAATAGAGGATCTACAAATGGATCCATTAGTGGATTCTTGGCCTTGTATAAAATCAATGATCAACGAATATGATGTTTGCCTATAACAGTATTTTCTTCAGTTTTCTGCCCTATTTGGTGCTTTACTGATATGGACTAGGTCTTCTTATCCCCATTACAGTAAATAATTTAAAGGGACACTGCCATCAGAAAGGAGTATTTTGTTAAAACCAATATTGCTTGAAAATGATTTTTTTTAGACTTTGTCAAGATTTTTTTTGCATTTCGGCAGTCCTATGCAATTAAAGAATACATACCAATATCTGTCCTTCTCTAGTTGTGAGAGAAACTTTTGTATGGCACGGCAGACTAATCTCACTTTCCTTAAGCTGCTACTTATCTCTATAGTCTCATTACAAATTGTAGATAATGGCATAATGGTTGCCCAATTGTTCTCTTCACAGGGATAGAAGAGATTATATCAGACCAAGAGCAATACATGAAAGGAAAATAGAGTAACCTTTTTCTGCACTGGGTAGGTGGGGTGTTGCTTTACACATATCAGGTAATCGCTGTTAATATTTACACTTCTCAGACCAGGGCCAATCAATCAATCCTCTCACTGCTGTTTTTTTTTTTTTTGCAGAGTTCACAGAAGAAAAGTCAGAGAGATAGTATTGTACATAGGGCAACTTTAAAAAATTCTCTTAAAAAAATAGACGCGCATTAAAAAAATCCATATAATAGTCACATATTCTTGCTAATATATAAAAGAAAAGAATTTGATGGTAGTGTAACATTAAGTCCCTTTCACATGGGCCAACAGTTGGGACAATAAATAGGCTTACAAACATTCATTCCCAATCACTGATTTCTATAAATATCCTATGAACACTCATTTGCCTGTAGATTGCATATAAACAGAGAGTGAACTGCTGTCAAACAATGTATGTATCTATGGCATTTGCTCAATCTAATTCTTATAAATGTCTAGTGAAAATTATAGTATATAAGCACAGAGTGACTTCCTATTTTGTACATTGGTACTCATTATGGGCAATATGTGCTCATGTATGTTTGTTGTCCACTACTTTTGCCTCATAATCTGGAATCTTACAAGACCAAAAACAATCTTATCTGAAATGTATACATTTATGGAAGATCTCTGCCCTTTAGGTCTTTCCTCCTACCTTTACCAGCTTTCCTTCATTGCCCAATCACTTCATTACAAAATTCTGAAAATGGCATCCAATCCACATGCTGTCCTCTTCTTACGTCTATACTCTAATATCTGTCTGGAAATTGGTATCGAAATACATTTCTCCCATACAAGCTTCTAAAAGCTACCTGAAAACCAACCTTTTAAAAAAAAAAGTCCCCGATATATAACTGTACAAACAGCTTCTATCCTTAAATACTAAAGGCCACATGTATGAAACGGTTTTGGTCTAAAACTCACTTTTTTCCCCATAGGTTTCTATGGGGAAAAAATGAGTTTTAGACCCAAACTGTTTCATACATGTGGCCCTAAATATATAACTAATATCATGAAACCATGCCCCCAATAGAATATATCATACATAATGTTCATTATACCCCAAACATTGGCAACCTATACACTTTATCAACATTATATAATGTGGTTTGTTATAGCCATTTGGAAGCCTCTATTAAGTGGAAGAAGGAAATTAAGACAGGTTTATACAAGCCAAGGTTCTCTTCACATAGTTGTATTAAGGTAATTGCCATTCATATAGTACCAATGATGCAATCAAATTCTGTAATGAGGGATCAGGATAACTTTTTTTGGGGGGTTAATGCATGCCTGACCGCACAGGACAGGATCTGATCCCCTCTTTGGCTCCAAATATACGTAGTTCAGTCACAATATTATGACCACTAGCTAACTTCCAGAGTAACCACAATGTGCAGCACGGACAGCAGCTAGACAGGCTAGAAGTGACTTAACAAGATTTTGGTAGGTTGTCTCGGGTATCTGGATTCATGCTGACTGCAGTGTATCTCACAACTGCTGGAGGGTGCATGGGGGAGGATCCATAGAGCCAAAACAACGATCAAAATGGTCCTGCAGATGCTCAACTGGGTTTAAGCCTGGTAAATTAGGAGGCCAGGATAGTATTTGTAAGGCTTGGTCATGCTTTTTCAACCAATGTTGGAAACCAATTCCAACACTGGAAACCATTTCCAACCAATATTTAGCCGTGTGAGATGTTGCATTGTTTTGCTGGAAGATCCCATATACCCCAGGGAAGACAATATGCAACTATGGGTGTTTGTGATCTACTAGGAAGGATTCATACCCATATATGTTGGAAGTGTCTTCCACATGGATGAGTGGGTGCAGATAATGCCACAAAACACTCTCCAGATCCTAATCCTGACAACAACCACATGCGTTCCGCCAGGCTGTTTGTTCTCTGATGTTTCCCACCTGAAATGCCAATGTCCATCAATTTGATGAAGCAGACAACATTACTCATCGGAGAAGGCACCCCTTGCCAGTCTGTAGAGGTCTAATTCTGTTGTTGCCGTGAAAATTTAAGTTTTTTCTGTCGATACAACTTGTTTATCAGAGGTGCAGCGACCATCCATCTACTTTGGCGGTCCATCTGCAATAGGGTTCTCCTCTCACATCAATGACACGTGATGCTCTGCAGTTTCCACACTGCGTATTCTCAATGGTGTAATTTGTCCACTCACAATACACTTTCACCACAGCAGTATGCAAACAGTTCACAAGCTGCCCAGTTTTATAAATACTATCACCCCTGACCGAGAAGCTAATAATCATCCCTTTTGAAACTTTAAAAAAATAGCCCCTTTTATCATTGACAGCAACCAAGGGTATGTGTGCAGACAGCCTATCGCATGACTTACATAACCACCAAGCCAGCTCACCATATGTGACTTCTTTCATGAGCTACGTAGTTCTGAATTTGAAAGAAGGAAGTGGTCCTCATAATGTGACTTGAGTGTACATTCATTCACGAGACAATACTGTCACGTGCCTGAATCATGAGGTTCTCTCATTCCTGCTTTAACAGCTTCCCATTACTAAAGCCATGCCAGGTGATAGATTTGACATGATCCTTTTTGGAATGAAACCTAATGGACCCTGAAAGATCTCATTGACTTTATAACTGAATCATTATAAAACATGGACCCTGTTGATCAAATATAAAATAAAATGAAAAAAATTACTCTTTACATTTCCTGTGACCACACACAGACACTATTTTTATACAATTGCCTTGCCAAATAAGGTCAAGTTAACTTTTCCATCACAAAATGTCAGTATTTTCCCTGATGGTGAAAGTTTTCCATAAACCAAAGTCTATGATTGTTTTTAATCTTAGGGAACATAAGGCAGGTATCAAACATTTATTCAATAGAAATGTCACTGAAAATGTGTTGCCAGATTACTTAGAACCGTAGGTGTGTAAGTAAAATGCAGCATAAACAGACAGCTTTGCATTAGTTATCGTCCATCTGTCTTCTCTGCTGTTTGGAATTTACAAAGGCCCTTGTTATTATGTAGCTCTCGGTACTCAGACCAAATAATAACACAAAACATTGCAAGAATTTCATAAATAGAATCCTCCTTGTTATACACCAAGCTGTTACATTTTTCTCGGGCAACTATTTCACCAGAGAATATATTTACTGCCAGAGCGGCTCCACATATTAGCACTTTATATAATGACAACAAGACTGTACTGGAAGAAATACGAGCTGCATTCTGTCTTGAAGTACATGTACTTACTGGTGTGAGCTGTAATGGGTTTATAACTAGGTTTATGTAAGAAAAGAAAGCTCTATAATACATTACTTTAAGTAATGCATAAAGAAAGACAATAGTGGAAACTTCATCTGCCTAAAATGTGGAATATAAGAAATGAAGGCATTTAGTAATACACAGTGGTCACCTAAGTTCCAATAGCCACAGGATACAATACTTTCAACACACAATGGTCTTTCTGGGACGATGTGGCTGTATACCACATTCAACATGCAAGGCCACTGGCAGTCCAATCTATGTGATTTACTGCGAGATCCAGCCAATGAGCATTTCATTGTTAAAACACCAGCGCCTCCCTACAGTACAGTGTAGTACTACATGTTCAGGACTGCTCTTTACAAGTGACAGATAATCTGTTATGGGCACCAGGTGAGTGTGGCTCCATTTATTTTTAAAAATACACCTTTCTGTTCTGTAGAGGACCCTGAAGAACTATCTTCTTCATAAAGAAAGTGATTTCCAGCCCCCAACAGCTCTCTGACTGTTAAATGTAAGGACTTTATTTATATTAGTTATCTGCTTCATTTTCTATGAGCTTTATTTTGCATTATTTTGGGTTGATATTTTGTGGGCTTTGGACCAATTACTAGGTTTTTATAGAGCCATGGTCACAAATTACAATTGTTGTGATGGTTTTCCCAGAACCAATTAACATTGTAACTTGAGGTATTGCACCACTTTTGGGTAGAAAAATAAAATGGAGTTGGGAAGTTACAAGTTAAAAGGGCAGTGCTATTGCATAGTTATAGGGGCACAGAGATGAGAGTTGCACTCAGGTCCTAGTGGCTGAAAAGGTCTGAAGCAGGGGTGCACAAACTGTGACTTAACAGGATGGAAGGGTCTAGTTCCAGATCAGGGTCTATTTATTGCAAGCAAAAGGGTAATTACAGGCAGAAAGCGTGGTCCGTAATTAGCCAAAGGTTGGTACATTAGTAGGACAGTATCAGTACTGAGGAGCCGGCAGGTAGTGTGGTCTATTAGAAACCATAGGTCAGCACATTAGAAGCACAATATCAGTATTAAGGAATAAAGCAGGAGAAATGAGCTAGAGCAAAGGCTGAGAGCAAAATCATTTTACAAGCAAGGATAATCTCTTTCACAACAAGGGCAGGCTTAAATAGGGTGTCCAGTTAGGAAAACAAAAGGTAAAGTCATTCGGGAAAACAGAAACTGTAATTGGTGTAATTGGTTGCACTCCGCAATGCCCTTCTTCTGTGTATTTCCTAGCAATATAGACACAGATGTGCTTTGTTTTGACATGTCAAAATACATATTTTGACATCTGTATTCTATTAATGACACTGTTATGGTGGCCACCGTATGTAAGCAAGGGCACTAAAGATCCGGCAAGGGAATAAGGAAGGAGCAGGTAGAGATGAGCGAATTTCTCAAAAATTCAATTTGGCTGATTCATCAGATTTTTCCCCTAAAAAACAGCTATTTCCTGGAAGCAGAGCACCTGTATGGTGTTGTAGAACATTGTGCCATGCAGAAATATGCATAGGGAGAGTGGTTTGGTATTGAAACAATGCTGTGATTTAGTATGACACGCAGATGACAGGCGGCAGTCTTAGGCTTGCTTCACACTTCACTTACGATCGTTATTCGGGCGCCTAAACGTTGATGTAACACAGCCTGCAGGCAATGTCAGGCGGCCCCATAGAAATAAAAACAGTGCGATCCACTAAGCGTCTTTTCTCTGCCCGTCTTTCGGCAGCGGCTTATTAATACAACATGTTGTATAATACGCCGGTGCTTTCTCGCCCTCCTTGACGTCTTCCCATACAATGCTATTGTTGGGGGACGTCGAGAAAACGAGAAGCGGCCACGGCTTTTGCACAAAGCGTGACAAAAGCCGCGGTCCTGCATCAGAGAGAGAACAGCCGCTTTTGGGGCCGTTTTTTCTCTGATGCAGTGTAGACATAGCCTTAGAATTGCTTCACACTTCACTTATCCGGGCAGTTTTAGGGGCAAAACTGATCAAACAACTGATGTGGGAACACAGCCTGACAGGGCAATGTCAGCGTCAGCTAGAAATAACCAAGCAGGGGGCTAAGATTCCACTATAGCGTCAAGAAGCGCACTCCTTTTACACCGTCATCAGATGATTCCACAGGTTATAACAGAATTTGCTCTGTTAAACGCTGATACATGTAGAGCTACAAAGAGTTACTTTTTTCACTTATTGTGGTGAACTATCTTTGAAATACAGTGTGTGTATTTCTCACATACACACATCTCCATTACAGGCAGGTTATTATTTTGGGATATTGTTCTCTGCGCCAAAGAGTTACTTTTTTCACTTATAAGGTGAAACACCTTTGAAATACATGGGTATATGTAGAATCTGTGGGCAGAAAGTGAAGCGTGGCCAGGGACCTAATGTTGGCACCATCGCCCTGCGTCAACATATGAGGAAATCACCATCTATTGAAATGGGAGAAATGTGGTGGTCCATCCTGCCGCAGCAACAGCAGCAGCACCTAGTGGCACGCAACCCATTTCAGGCAGTCAAGGCTCCACCACCTCTGTCGAAGGGAGCAGTCTGTCTTTCCCATACTCTACCGGTCCAGATGCTCCTGCTCCTCGCCACTCATCGCACCAGCAGTCGTTTGCCGAGGCAATTGCCAAGAGACAGCAGTTTGCATACAGCCATCCTACGGCACAGAAGCTGACCGTGCCCCTGTCCAAGTTGCTGGTACTGCAGTCCCTCCCTTTTCAAGTTATGGACTCTGCACCTTTCAGAGAACTGATGGCTTGTGCCGAGCTGAGGTGGAGAGTCAGTGCAGTGTGAGCCATAGTTGCCCCAAGGAGAACTCGCTTGTCCACCAAAAATGTTGAGAGACTCACCTTTGTTAAGATGAATCAGGTGTGGATCAGCCAGGATTTCCACACACATCAGATTAGATCAGCTATGCCGGCTCACCCAAACTTTGACAAATGAGTCTTGATTCTTCTGGCTACCTGCTTCAGCTACTATTCTGATGCTGCCACCTGCCTGATGCCACACATCTGCTGCTAGCCACTTCTTCTACCACCCACCATCTTTACCAGGGACTGGTATTGCCACCCACCTCCCCACTCTTCACTGAGCCATTATGTAGCCTTCTGATGCTGCTGCCACCTCACCACTCAGGTCTCTTCATGCTGCTGTCACCTCCAGGCTATGTCACCATGTCACTCTCTGGCTTGATGCTGCTGCTACAGATAGCAATATCCCAACAGACTGAACTGGATGGACTTGAGATGTGTGTATGGGAGAAATACACAAACTGGATTTGAGTTCCTCACTATAAGTGAAAAAAATAACTCTTTGCCACAGATAGCAATATCCCTACAGACTGAACTGCATGGATTTCAGATGTGTGTAGGGGAGGCATACACACACTGGATTTGACACAGAGTTCCCCACAATAAGTGAAAAAATTAACACTTTGCCACAAACGCTGGTTCAGGAACAGGTGTATATATATAGAACATACACCTGTGTATTTGAAAGCTATTTCACCCTATGAACTCAAAAATTGGAAGTATTTTGCAAAGAGTGCAATCTAGTGCTGCTACAGAAAGACTCTTGTACATACGAGACACTGTGACAAATGGCAGAATTTAACATGGCTGCCCTATTTATAGGGCTGTGACATCACAGAAGCTGGCTGGCTGCCGATTGGCTGCCTGTCTGCATATGTCATTGAGGGTGTTCCTTTCTTCCTCCCATAGTTCTTTGCCCCATGTCACTCCATGTGCTTGCGACCATTTTCGATTCTTTACCACGAATCGTCAGGAAATTTGGCTTCATTCAGAATAAAATTTTTCCTGAAATTCTAGATGAATTCCACTTCGTTAGAATCAATTCACTCATCTTTAGGAGTAGGGTTAAATAGGGTCAGAGTCCAGTGATCCCCAATCATCGGTGCGCTGGCCCTTTATATTTAACAGGGCCGGTAAGCGCGTCCTTGGAAGCAGCGACAGCGACAGGAGCGCAGACCGGTGAGTAGCTGCAGGAAGAGACAGAGCTGTGAGTGCGCCCGCGGCCCGACATTCGGGTCAAGGGTGCGCCTGCAACCCGGTGTGAAGGTCGCAGTAGCAGCCGTGACAGTAACCCCCTCCCCCCCTTTGGCCTCTCTCTCTTTCTGTCCTGGAGGAATCTCAGGAGTAACTTACAGTCCAGAATGTTGTCCTCTGGCTTCCAGGACCTTTCTTCTGGCCTGAACTCAATCCAGTCAAGGAGGAAATGTCGCTTCCCCGATCGTAATCATTGCCAGAATCCCCTTATAGTATAGACGTTGGTGGCATCGTCCTTCAGGAGCAGGAGAAGAGGTTTTCCGAGAGAAACAATTCAGGATGTTCAGCAGGGATGTGGAAGGATTTCGGGACATGCATCATGGGAGAAAGCCAGAGTTTATAGTCCACAGGATTTATTTTTTTCCGCACTACAAACAATCTCATGAAATGGGGGCCAGAGGGACTGGTGGGCGGGGATGTTGTCCACAATGAAGAATGGAGAGGCGCCCGCAGACTCCAAATCCAGGGAGTTAAAAAAGAGTCCAGTCATCCTGACACACAGATAAAATGGCGTAGGTGGTTGCCCAGGACTTGGTTGACCTTCTCTACTTGCCCATTAGTCCGAGGATGATAGGCCGAGAAGAAATCCAGTGTAATTTGTAGCTGGGAGCAAAGGGCACACCAAAACTTCGACACAAACTGAACCCCACGATCCAAGACTATATGCTGAGGCAGTCCATGCAGCCAGAAGATGTATTGGATGAAGGGACTGGCGAGGCATGGGGCAGAGGGAAAATCGTGTGAATTGCGACATTTTAGAAAAATCCAAAACGGAAATTCCAGCAGGTGAATAATCCAAGACTTTTATTTCACATAAACAGCATCCAATGCCAGTTCAGATATATGTCTGTTGGTTTGGTGGCTACAACTTAAGGGTAAGCGGCTGTGATTTACTTTGTTGGACATTTTAGAAAAATGGTCAGTGACCACCCAAATGATAGTATTACGACAGGAGGGTGGACGTTCGGTGATGAAGTCCATGGCTACATGGTTCCACGGGTTCTTTGGAATAGGCAAGAGTTGTAGCAGACCTGCCGACTTGAGTCGAGACGTCTGCGAGCACAAGTGGTACAAGATTTCACAAATTCTTTATTATCTTTAACAAGATCTGGCCACCAATAAAAACAAGACATTATTTGACAAGATTTTCTTGCACCAGAGTGTCTGGCCACCAGAGAGCAATGTCCCCATTGTAGAATTTTCTTTCAGAGCGCTAGGCGCACGTACGTCTTACACAGAGGAACACGTAGGGGGTCTACGGGAGCTGTGGAGATCAGACACTCAGGAGGACTGATGTGCCGAGAGGCTTCCTCTTCTCCTATAATGTCAGAAGCACCAAAAGGGGCATTGGCCTTGATATTCTTCTCTGCAGGATGGAAATGGATTAAGAAATCTAACCGGGAAAAGAAGAGGGACCACCTGGTTTGACATCGATTTAGTCGTTGGGCTGTCTGGAGGTACAGGAGGTTTCTGTGGTCAATGTAAATATTAACTGGATGATGAGCCCCCTCCAGGAAGTGGCACCACTGTTCCAAGGCCAACTTAACAGTCAGTAACTCCTGATCCCCGATGGTGTAATTCTTCTCTGCAGGAGAAAATGTCTTCGGGAAGAAACCACATGTACAAGTTTTGCCTTTGGGGCCTTTCTGTGTGAGGACCACCCTAGCCCCCATGGAAGAGGGAAAAAGGTTTCTTGGTATATGGTAGAGGAAAACACTGACTTTAACCTAGAAAAGGCTTTTTCGGCCGCTGGTGGCCAGAGCTTTGGGTTACCATTCTTGCTGGTGAGCACCACAATTGGCGCCACCACCGTAGAGAAATGTGGAATAAACTGGTGGTAATAATTAGTGAAACCCAGGGAACGCTGTGTGGCCCAGACCCTTGTCTAAGATGATGTACCTGAGAAACAGAAGACTGGTGTGATGGAAGAGGGACTTTTCCAGCTTGGCGTAGAGGTGATTATTTCGTAGACACCTTCTTTCCTGGCGCACAAGGACCCGGTGGGCCTCTGGTTCGGGCAAGAAAACCAGGATGCCATCCAAGTAGACGACTACAAAGGAATACAGGAGGTCTCTGAAAATGTAATTCACAAATTCCTGGAAAACCGTTGGGGCATTGCACAGACCAAAGAGCATAACCAAATACTAAAAATTTCCATCTTAGGTGTTGAAGACCGTCTCCCTCTCGTGGCTTTTAAGGTCCGGACAAGATTATAAGCCCCCTGCAAGTACAATTTGGAAAAAATTCTGGCAGCACAGAGTCAGTCAAAGAGCTCTGTGATTAAAGATAGTGGGTACCGGTTCTTCATGGTATCTTGTTGAGACCGCGGTAGTCCATACAAGGGTGTAGCGAACTATCCCTTCTTTCATACAGAAGAACCTGCATCACAGATAGGACTTGCAGATAATAGAGTTCTTTGTATGAGTTCGAGGCTAGCCTGGTACAGACAGGGGTAGACTATCCGGGAGGATAGTCCTGGCATAGGTGTATAGGCAATCATGTGTGAAATGAAAGGAAGGAAGGTCTCAGCCTGTATTCTCTGGGAAGCATCTGCAAAGTTGGTATGGAGATAAAGAGACTTGGGATGTGCCATGGAGAGGTGCCATTATATAGAATGGCATATTGTCCCCAATGCGTGACTTTGCCCATCTTCCAGTTAAGCATAGGGCTATGGCGCTGCAGCCATGAAGGACCCAGAAGAACTGCTGAGGAACAACAGAGTAACACGTAAAATTATATTTTCTCTTTCGCCCCCACGTGAAGAGACTACAGCTCAGTACGGGACTGTATAGAGTTGCTGAGAAGTTTTCCGCTGACTGAAGAGATGACCAGTAGTTTCCCCAGGTGGCGATAATTAGTCACCATGGAAATTCCCGGCTAATCCAAAGTCCATAAACATGACCACTTGGAACAGGATTCCAAAACTGGTCAAGATTTGTACCAGCACATGTAGAGGAATTGTTCACACCTAGGAAAGCTTCTCCCACATAGCCTAGATGCGTGTGTTTCCCAGATGTTGTGGACGGTGCAGTCAAACCCTGCAGTAATGTTCAAGGCTGGCACAGTAGAGACACAGATTCTCCTCGTCGGGAAAATTCTTGCTGAGTCATGTGGGCTCTATCCACTTATACGGCTTCTTAAGCAGCCGGCAGAGAGGGAAGCAGTGGAGGCCCTTGGAACACCGGAGCAAGCCAAGGTGGACAACGTGACAGGATTGGTTTGCGTTCCAGACAGAGCTCCTCCTGTCTTTCTGAAAAGCGCACATAAATTCAAGTGGCCAGGTGAATCAGTTCACTCAGGGTAGAAGAGAGGTCTTGAGTGGACAGTACGTCCGTAATTTAGTTGGAGAGGTCCTTCTTGAAGGTGGCTTTTAATGCCGGATTCTTCCAGGACAATTCTGAAGCCAGGGTTCAGAATTGTACTGCGTATTCACCTATGGAAGAGTCCCCTTTACGCAGGTTCAATAACGCAATTGTGGCAGAATTGGTATGAGCAGGTTCCTCAAAGACACTATGGAGTTCATGCAGAAACATGGAGAGGTCAGCCGTGACTGGATCACCTCTGTATCAGAGGGGAGTAGCCCAGGCCAGGACTTTTCCGAAGAGATGGCTGACCATTAAAGTCACCTTAAAGCTTTTGGTAGGAAACTGACTGGCCATCAGTTTCACATGGAGGGCGCACTGGGTGATGAAACCCCTGTAAACCTTAGGGTCCCGATCAAACTTTGTCGGCATTGACAGGCGTAGTTTTGGACCGATGGACATCGCAGGATAATGTTGAGGGAGCAGCAGCTGCTACTGCTGAGTGGTGAGGAGCTGCTGCATCATGGTGGACAGCTGGTTGAGTTGCTGTGCTTGTTGCACAATCTGCTGTGACTGCTGGATCACGATGGTGGTGAAGTCAGCGACCCTCAGCAGAGGTATCTTGCTGGGATCCATGGCCGGATTTTACTGTATTGGTCAGGTTTATAAGAACACAGTGCTAGGTAGGTAGATAATTAGTATGGTTTAAACTTAGTTTCCTCTACTGATGAAGAATTTAGAACCCATAAGGCAAGAACTAATCTGTCCTAAAAGAAGATTTCATTCCTGGTCGAAAAGTTGTCATCAGACTGGATTCAGAAGTTTTATATGGCTGAATCATGGTAACTACAAAAATGTAAACATCCTTATTATCACCTCAAAGGTATCCATAATTTTTTATAATAGCCTATGCTACCCTGTATGGACAAAAAATACTGGAGGGATTCTTTATGAACCTGATCTACAGAAAGCAGGATACAATGCAATTTTATTGTAATAATATGACCATTAGAATATAGGTGATTAATAAATAATATTTATGAGATACATAGAACTACATAAAAAGAGTTATTGCAAAGCAAAGCTATATACTAAGGATAACATTCACTTACATCAATGAGTGACTTTAAACCGGCAAGGCAACATCAGCTGGGAAGCCCTTTAAACAGTGATTGAGTCTCAAATGGGAAAATGCCAACAGATCCTATGCAAGGTGTCCCTCCATAGGTGATTTTCAGCAAATGCCCCGAAAGGACCCTGCTCTATACTTTAGTAAAACCTTATATTCATAGAACTACATCACATGAGTTTATTGGATGTCATCAAACAGTACTGACATAATTGACAACCAAGTTTGCCATGTCAGAACACCCATGATGCACGGCCCGGCCCCCAAAACTGTCTAAACCCATTAGCTACACCCCATTTGCTTAAAACCACACAATTCCGCTACGTACACCCGGCGTATTTGCCGGGCGTACGTCCGGCCCGAATTTACCCCGGGACTATGGGTGCTCGCGCCGACACCCGGGATGCGGGGGGGGGGGCCGGCCCCCAGCCCCATAGTCATTCATTACTAGTGGCGTGTATTCGCCGCTAGTAATAGACATGTCACTTATCTCCCCCCGCGTCGGGGAGATATGTGCGAGCGGGGAGAGGAGACGTAATCCATAGTTCTCTATGAGAACTGTGGATTACCGTAATGACTGGGATGTATCTCACCCCATATTTAGCGCAGTACGGCCCAGTTTAAGCCATGTGAACATAGCCTTAATATCTTGGTGTAATGCCGATCTATTTAGGGAAGACAAAACAGCTTGCTAGTAAATTCAAAAGGAAAGATAACATGAGAAAGTCATGAGAAAACTATTAACTATGAGAAATATCAGATCGTATGTTATAAAAACACTACAGATCCCACTGAAATAGTACAAACAGGTGACTAATTCCCACAGGACATTCAGAAAGCACAACATCATGGCATAATAAGACAAAATGGCACATAAGAAATAATTAACTACATATATTTTTATTACTATTGCACCATTCGCCACATGGAGCCATTAGTTGGAATGACTAATCGCTAGCTCTATAAAGCAGAGTATAATGTTAAGCTGACAGTCGGAGTCTTGTGATCTGCTTGCATTCTGTTTCTAGTATGTTACGTTTTTAGTCCTGTTGTGTACTGTTTTGGTTTAGTTTTCTGTACCCAGGTAGCTGTAGCCTGTTTGTCCTTAGTTTTCTATTTGCTCTAGGTCTGCTTTGTGTCACTTCATCGGTGTGTTTTAGTCCTAAGTTCTCTTTGGTAGTTCTGTCCTGTTTGATTAAAGATACTATAGCGATACTATAGAGATTTCTTCTGGGATAGAATAGTGCCAGCGGGGTTTGGTGTTAGGGTCAGCATTAGGGGCAGGTTTATTGGGACAGAGTTAAGATAAGACAGTTGTTAGGGTCAGGTATTGCTTGGAGTCTTTCTTCTGTATTCAATTCTTTATAAATAACATCTCAATCCATGCTGTCGTCATCATCTGTCTTTCTGTCAATCAATTAAAGGAGTTGTATCCCTACAGAGATACATAGGCAGAATGAATGAAATACTCTGTAACTTCCTGGTTCAGACTGACTGAAATTTGCATAAGCTCCTTGGTGAATCCAGCTCTGTGTTTTCAGTTGCTAATTAGATCAGATTACCTCAGAAGCTTCTTGGAAACTACAAGCAGGACTTTTTATCTGATCCCTCAAACAAAAGCCCTAATTACAGTGCTGTTTTCTTGAGATAAATCAAGCTTTTTACTGCCCAGCAGCACAAACACTGCCTCTACCTGTGTGATGACATCACTCACTGCTATCACATAGAACAAACAGCAGGGGGGAGAATTGTTTACAGGTCAGTTACTGAGGGAACTGAAACAGCCAGGGAGGTCATAAATTCACTTGTATCTCCTTAAGGAAAACAGATGAACAAAGCAATATATTTGGAAAATGTCTTTATTTTGTGTTCCCTACAATTTGAAAGCTATTCTTTGTAGCGAAACAACCCCTTTAATGGCAAGTCCCTACATTTATGTTTGATACACGCTTCCTATTACTATCATGCAACTGCTTGTTGGCTTCATTCTATTTCAGGTTTTGTTTGTCATGTTCATCAACCAGCATCGTTATAGTTTGGCTTTCTATAATGGTTTAAAATAGCATTACATTCAGACTGTCTATAGTCTCTGCAAACTCTGGTGTATGGTGTTTGGAGAGTTCAGTGAGTAGTGTCTGGAGAATGAGGGTGATGGTCAGGAGTTCCTACATTAAAGGGGTGTTACCAGGAAGCAAAGTATACTGCACAAATTGGCTGTCCGCTAGCGGCAAGCCGACCGCTCATGAGACTGAGAAGGGTGGTGCTTGCGACTGTCCTCTCCTTTCACTTTTATGGCAGTTTCCAATATAGCCAACTGTTTGCGTTTGCACCCGAGTGCTCCCACAGAGGTGAATGGGGAGCCGCAAGCACCACCATCCTCATTCTCATACACGGTCAGCTTGCAGCTAGTAAGAACCAACCTGTGCAGTATACTTTGCTTCATAGAAACACCCTTTTAAGTATACTATAACCTATTTTTAGTCTTGCTGAAATTTGTAATATCCCATCTAAAATTGTCAGTTGCTTCTCAGTTCCATTTTGGCAGAAAACATTAAACTTTTTACATCACTTTTTTATTTGAAATTACAGTGAGAATAAACTACTCTGAAAACAGAATTTTGAATATCATGATGTACAGTTCAGTTCTAATAGAACTGAACCTATGCTTTATAGTGAATACTGAAGCTGAGTCAAGGGTTGTGTAGAAAATACAGGGAGGGAGGTAAAAGTTTGTCATATAACAAAATACCCAAAATCAAGGACCACAATACCACTAAGCCTCTCAATATTTAGTACAATGACATACATTTCCATAAAGAGATGATTAAAAGGCAGCCCAATAAAGTATGGTTGATTATAGTAAATGATATCAAGTCTATATTACCAAAGTGGCTGTTGCCCTATCTAGTATGACTTGATGATGACTGCAGTCTGTTTATAGTGATCAGCTGGCTGCAATAACAAACGTGTAGGGTTCTAGTGCTCCGAGAACAGAACAGTCAGATACATTCAATTTAATATCCCACTGTTTGGATGACAGGTTGAGTCTTTGTCTATAGTACATACGTTCTCCTTTGCTTGATACATTTGTGGCGCACAGCACACTACGATTCACTGCCGCTCTAAACACATAAGGCAGCAGCTGTTTCTTAGCACTCGTATAACAAGGTTTAGAAATTACCACATAGTTGTTTTCTCTCTTGGTGCTGCACCTTGAATGCCAAGCATCAGTGCAGAACATCTGTAATATGCCCATTTGTGAAATTACCAATTATATATAAACAAGCTTTTAAGTCAATCTTTGCATGTGCATCAGATTCTATGTGACTTGCACATCAATCACTTATAAAACACAGCATTCGGCATCGGAGGGAATACCTGGAAAAGATAGTACAGAGCTCACTCGCACTCTGTATTTGCTATCCATATCGTGAAAGGTGGCAAATGTAAATGAAATGTGAGATGTTAGTGCTCAGTTAACAGAAACTACTTCAATAACTCGTAACAATTTTAGCAATAAGGCTACATGAATACGTAACTTTCTCTGGATTTTGTTGATGAACATTTGTGGCAAATTATTTTTTTTCATAGGACATGAGCGTCAGATTGGTGGGGTCAGACTCCTGACACTGATCAGCTGACTGACTGCAGTCTCTACACTGATTACCAGACAGAGCTGTGTACTTTTGTAGTCTTTGCCTGGAATTGAGCTAATCAGCTGATTGCTGGGAGTCAGACGTCCACTGAAGTGATACTGACATCTTTCCTATGGATTCTCAATTAATATTAAAGTCACAGAAAACCCATACAAAAGTCCAGGAAAATTAACAGAAAAACAACATACCTGAAGGAATACACCTTTATCAATCCACATATTGAAAGTTTTTCTTAGCTAATATTCATATATTTATGTTTCTTTATGCTTTATGTTTTTCCATTCATGGCATGGCATTCCACATAGTGGCCTTCATATCTCATTGTGGTTGCACCATAAATGTATCTTAAAATATGCCTACAAGTGGTTCAGATACAGACACATTTATTATTGGCTTTAGACACACTGCCCGACACTGGGGCATGCCTTAGCAAAAAGTGGGTGTGACTTCATGGGACAGTGCAACAACCTGGACCAAAAAAAAGTGCCAAAATCCTGGCATAGAGGGTAAGCCAAAAAAGTTGGTCGAAAAATCAGAATGATCCACTGTGATAAATCTGGTGCATTTTTCGACTGTCTAAGTTTATGCTTTTTAGACAGCGATAGAAAATGAGGGCCAAATGAGGGTAAATGTTTATAAGAACACACGCTAGTAGATGTCAACAAGATTTCACAATTAACTGAAAGGTTAGATAGTTACATAGTTAGTACGGTTTAAAAAGGACATATGTCCATCAAGTTCAACCAAGGGTGGGTGGATGAAGGGAATAGGGAGTTTTTTAAACTTAGTTTCCCTTACTGATGAAGAATTTGGGACCCAAAAGGCAAGAACCAATCTGCCCTAAAAGAAGATTTCATCCTTGATCCCAAAGTTTTCATCAGACTGGATTCAGAAGTTTTATACGGTTACACAAGCATTAATATTTTTTAGTTTTAAGTAGTTAACTAAGCCTTTCTTGAAACCCTTACAGGTTTCTGCTGTGACTAGCTCCTCAGGCCAGCTATTCCACAGATTCACAGTCCTCATGCTAATTAAGTCTTTTCTATTCTGAAGATTGAATCCATTTTTCTTCAGACAAAGAGAATGTCCCATTGTCTTTTGAGAGGGCTTTACATGAACTAGCTTTTCACCACACTTTTTGGAGGGGCCATTTATATACTTATATAAATATACTTATACAATATATTTAACATATCTCCCCAGAGCTGCCTTTTCTCAATTCTAAACAAGTTTAATTCTGTTTACCTCTTCTTATAACTAAGATGTTCTATTAATGTAAAACAAAATAGAAAATCTTCAGCTCACCTGTGTGAAGAGAGATGGTTGCACGGAAAGGGATGATGAAGACGTTCACAGTGGCGTCCCAATGAAAAATATAAACAAACGAAAATATCCAGCAACACAACTTCTCACTAAATTTCTTAAAAACGTATGATTGCTTGCAGCTTTATTAAGTGTTCCATAAATACATGTTAAAAAGGTGCCAATGCACTACATGTTAGTGTACAAAAAAGTCTACGCGTTTCAGGAGACTAACAAACGCTCCCTCGTTCATGTCTCACTTGTACGTATATGCGCAATACTAAAACATTTACAGCCATGTCCACTAATGAGAATTTTACTATCTCTTCTTATATTAATTGTTGCACAACCAATGTGGTATATCTAATTTCATGTACGAAATGTGCCCTGCAGTATGTGGGGTGCACAACAAATAGTCTTAAAACACGTATACGTCGACATATTTCAGATATGCACAGAGATCTCACGAGTGGCATGTCAGCAGCTACAAAGCATTTTGTGGAATTCCATGCAGGTAGTCTCAACTCTTTTGAATGTAATGGGATAGAAGCAGTGAGAAAACCACAGAGAGGGGGAAATATTGGCAAAAAAAGTTTAGTAGAGAAGCATGGTGGATTTTAACGTCTTAATACTAGATTTCTCTGCTGGTATAAACAAAAGACATGACATTATGTTTCCACTATTAGAGAATTGTCATTCTAGTTATGTGTATTTTTTTTTTATTAAATAAATAGGGTTCTTATAACTTTTAAATGGATTTCTTGGTACACCTGATGTGGGTCATGTGACCCTATGAGATATAAGGAGATACTCAGTTGAACATGTCATGTCATGTGTAAGGGAGCGTTTGTTAGTCTCCTGAAACGTGTAGACTTTTTTGTACACTAACATGTAGTGCATTGGCACCTTTTTAACACGTATTTTTGGAACACTTAATAAAGCTGCAAGCAATCATCCGTTTTTAAGAAATTTGGTGAGAAGTTGTGTTGCTGGATATTTTCGTTTGTTTATAAGATGTTCTATTCTGATTATTAGTTTGGTTGCTCGTCTTTGCACTCTCTCTAGCTCCAATACATCCTTGCTATAAACTGGAGCCCAGAACTGGATATCATATTCCAAGTTATGCTGCACCAATACTTTATATAGCAGTAATATAACTTCCCTGTCCCAC
This sequence comes from Phyllomedusa bahiana, assembly GCA_025379985.1. Taxonomy (NCBI): domain Eukaryota; kingdom Metazoa; phylum Chordata; class Amphibia; order Anura; family Hylidae; genus Phyllomedusa; species Phyllomedusa bahiana. Next base: position 62,095 of record JAODAL010011890.1, on the reverse strand, counting down.
GAGTTCATGTTTCTTTTAATACACACTAATATGTTGCTGGCCTTAGATGGCCATGCTGTTCTGTAGTTTATGATCTACAAGTACATCCAGATACTTCTCAACAAGCAACTTTCCCAGTTTTTAACCACTAAAACATATGATGCCTGCAGATTTTTAGTGCTCAGATGCAGAACTTTACATTTATCCACATTGAATCTCATTTGCCAAGTGGGTGCTCAAATACTCAGTGTGTCCAACTCTTCAGCTCTCTCCATAAGCCTTTGTTTATATGCAGAATACCCCGTGAGGTGAAAAAGGCAATTTAAATCCTCACACACTGACGTGGTGCTTATTCTCTCCATTGAGATACATTAACCCTTCTGAGCCACACTTGCTTCTCACACAGCTAGCCAGTAAGTCCTACTTCGCACTGAAAAGGGTCAAAAACCATGAAACAGCTGTCTGTAGATGAACTTCACTTGCTTTGCTTCTATCCCTTTAACACTGCAAAACTCTTCTGAGTCACATGTGAATTGAGGATTACAAGTTTCAATAGATGATACTGGCAAGCTCTTCAGCTCTTTCCCTTAAACAAGTTGTCTCCCTACAGGGTTTCAAAGGATGCATGAATGAAATACTCTGTCACTTCCTGGTTCAGACTGACTAATTTGCATACAGCTTGTGCTTGTACAGCTCCATGCCTGTTCAGTTGCTAATTAGATCAGATTAGTTTCTCAAACTGCTCACAGGACTTCTTATCTGATCCCTCTAACAAAAGCCCTAATTACAGTTCTGTTTACTTGAGATAAATCAAGCTTTTTACTGCCTGGGAGCATGGACACTGTGGGGCACTGCCCCAACCTGTGTGATGACTCACTCACTGTTATTTCATTGAACAAACAGCAGGGGGAGAATTGTTTACAGGTAGGTTACTGAGGGAACTAAAATAGCCAGGGAGGTCATAAATTCACTTGTATCTCCTTAGGGAAAACAGAGGAACAAAGCAATATATTTGGAAATGTCTTTATTTTGTGTTCCCTACAATTTACAAGCAAAATACCCTGTGAGGTGGAAAAGACAAGTTAAATCCTCACACACCGAAATGGTGCTTACTCTCCCCAATGAGATACATTACCCCTTCCAAGTCTGCTTGCAACTTATGAAAGTCTTCCATAGATTGCACTACACTACATAGCTTGGGATCATCTGCAAAAATAGAAACAGTGCTATCAATCCCCTCCACTATATCATTAATGAATAAAATCAATAAAAGAAGGCCCAGTACCAAGTCTTGGGGCACACCACAGGCGATATGGTATGAGGGGAAACAGCCAATAAAAATCCCCAACATTTTCAACACCATAGGACTGTGAAGTTACAACCCTGGCAAGAGTCACTGAATCAGTACATAGAAGATTTTCTCCCATTTTTTCTTGTTTGGTTTCATGTTACCTCAAAGAAATGAAAATGTATGAACATTGACATTTCAATTCTCAGAGCGGATTCTAAAGACAGATCGGACAAACGCGATGCAAACACACATCAGTGATCACTTATGTGAACGCCGATACGTGTTTCACATTGCCGGCAGTGTTAAACACACTGCTCATTGTTAGATGCGTGTCTCGGTCATTTCAGACAGACCCAGACACGCATCACAAAAGCGTATGTTCACATGGACCCAAGACACCGTATGAACATACCCTTATAAAGCATGAGGTGCAAAGAGTGTCCAACCAACAATATACCCTATAAGGGAAAAGACAACAATCTTTGTATATATACAACTCAGGGGTACTTTTTATGGGTGTTTCACCCTCCATCTTTTAATTGTTTTTAACAGAATTAAACCCGGTATATGGAGGCAAAGTAACAAATTTCCTACACAATAAAGAGTACAGTCATAGAAAATCTGTTTCAAGTTATAAACCACAAGATGAAAAATTTTTTAAAAAATCAAAATGCAATAATCCCAATTCAAGTATAGGAGGGCAGCTAAAATAGGACATGAATGAAGAAAAAAAAAACATCTATATAGGGATATAAAAACTTTCTAGTTCATCTAAAACATGTACACAAACAGAGTATGGTTTCCCAGCATCTACTTTGCATAACAGTCTAACGAATACTTTGTTTGTGAGTAGGTATTACCTTGCTACCATATGCTGGGGTTCACTCTGTATATACACACAACTCAGTGGTATTTTTTGTTGGCGTTTCACCTTTTTTTATTGTTTTGAAAAAAGATTTAGAGTTTAGTAAAAGTTATTGTTCTATACTACTTAGAGTTGAACAACTGCAATTGTGTTGTCTTTTCTCCTATTGGTTATATGATCACTGAAGCGCACTGTAAGCTGTTGCAAATGACAGGAATTCTCCTGCCATTTCTTCTTCTCCAGCTTACTAGATCAGATGAGGCTGTTATGCAACTGCCTCAAACTACTCTCTGGTTTACCAGCTGATTATGCACACATGTGAGCATGATTATTAGGGTGGTTGATTACTAGCCTCTATATGTTCAAATAGCTGATGCAGTGCTGAATTAGCGTGGGATCTACGCCTACAAGTCTGCAACAATAAGCACGGATTTTGGACATGGATTTGATGCTGTATTACAGAGGCAGTTTGTCAACCTCCAATGAACCATAGCACGGAATCCTCCTTTAAAAATTAACATTTCAATCATTTTTCAGTGCTGAATATTATCAGTGCTGAAAATAAATAACAAGAGAACAAAGAGTGACTTTTAATCACTATATTTACTATTTTGCCATAGGCAAACTTAAACTCTAACAGTTCTCAATCTATAAAGCACTAAAACGTAACTTTTATTATGTATAACACTTAACCTCTATACACACTATTAAAAACCTGATTTCTAACCTCTCAATTTATCCGTTTCTAATTGTGGAGGAATAACTCCTTTTCTATTATCAAGTCTGGTGGAACCCCACCTATCAACAGCGGAGCCTTATATATACAGTCATCCCTAATTCAATGGACATAAAACATATAAAATTTCCTTGTCAGAACCTCTGCAGCGGATGACACAGTATAGAAAGAGGTGAGAAATCACAAATTAAAATGCCATGCCTGACCTCCCCAACATGTTTCACCAGCTAACTGGCTTCATCAGGGGATAGAGGTTCGGTCCCATGTGGTCTAAGCTCATTTCCTTTTATATCATGTTAGGTACACACCCTATTCAGGTGCTCACCAATTGGCCACCAGAGATTCAAGAATACCCATTCCCCCTTTTCACTCTCCTGCATGCATACTGATAATATGTGCTGCTGCTATGTTCTTATAAACAGCATTCCTCAGGCAAATTCACCATTTCCATAGCGGGCTTGCGCCCTATCTTACCATGCCGCCCGTGCCCGCGTACTGTACCAATGGACATTTCTGCCATGACTGTGATGGACTTCCGTCCAACTTCTCTTATATTATTGCGTCTGCGCGGCTCACCTAGAACGGACTAAGCAGAATAGATATTACATCTTACATCTTCCCATAAACTTTTTCTCCTCTATGTCTAATATGCATATTCATTGGGAATACGTGCTCCATTATACTGTACACTGTTATCTTATTCTCTTCTCTGTGAACTGTTAGAAAGAATATTTAGTGGGGAAGGTGGGAGGTGAAGTTGCGGGAGGAGGGGTGGGCTAACCATAAGGCCTGAAGCTTTATTAAAATGAATATGCATATTAGACATAGAGGAGAAAAGGTTTATGGGAAGTGATATAGCTAGTAGTGTGCTGTAAAATGTAATATCTATTCTGCTTAGTCCGTTCTAGGTGAGCCGCACAGACGCAATAATATTAGAGAAGTTGGATGGAAGTCCATCACAGTCAGGGCAGAAATGTCCATTGGTACAATACGCGGGCATGGGCGGCATGGTAAGATAGGACGCAAGCCCGCTATGGAGATGGTGAATGTGCCTGAGGGATGTTGTTTATAAGAACGTAGCAGTAGCAGCAGCAGCAGCACATAGTTTCAGTAAGTGTTGTATTGTGGCACAACATGTTGTGGGGGGGAAGGGAAGAGGGTTTTTTCCTCCCTGCACTGAGTGCAATTTAGCCCAGAAAAGGCCATGCAAATGCTTCATGTATATTATCTCTCCGTGTCTATAAACCCAAGGTTGTGCTTATTTTCCCTGTACTGTGAAATCCCAGTATTTATTACAAAAGTGATGTGACATTACAGTGTCCATTCAGGGGTGTAAGTATATAAAGTGGAAAGATTGCAGTTTCCGGATGCCCTTAAAGAGGACACTATAGGGCTATAAATTACATGTAGAATTTGAGGCTTTAATTTAGATTTTGTGTAATGGCTCAGAAGTTTACAGTGGTACTTGAAAGTTTGTAAACTCTTTAGAATTTTCTATATTCCTGCATAAATTTGAACTATAAGTACATAAAATTCTGGTTCAAGTCAAGTAGATAAAGATAAAGATAAAGTAGATAAAGAGAACCAAATCAAACAAATAAGTAAAAAATATTAGACTTGGTCATTTATTTATTAAGAAAAATGATCCAATATCACATATCTGTTTTGTGGAAAAAGTATGTAAACCCTTATTAGCAGATAATTTGTAGATAAAAAATCAGTCTGCTATTTGTAATCAATGTGATGATAATCCGGTGTAAGTGAGCAACCAGTTTTATTTAAAAAAAATAGGGATCTATTAAAGTATGATCTTCACACCACAATTTTAAAATTGTATCATGGAGATACAATGGAGATTTCTGAGGACCTCATAAGAAGAGTTGTCGATGCTCATCAGGCTGGAACGTGTTACAGAACATTTGTTAGAAGTCCGGATGCCACCAATGCATATTCAGATAGACTGTGTACAAATGAAGGTAATTCCAAGACCATTCTTTCCCTTCTCAGGAGTGGCTGACCAACAAAGGGCAAGATGTATAATAGTCCATGAGGTCACTCAGGAACACAAGGAAACCTTTAAGTAAATAAAGCTAATTAGCTAATATAAATGTTCATTAGTGGGACACTGAACAACAATGTTGTGCATGGCAGGATTGCAAGGAGAAAGCTGCTGCTCTCCACTAAAAAAACATTGCTGCCTGTCTGCAGTGTGCTAAACATCATCTTGACAAGCCTGGAGGCTATTGAAAAACGTTTTCTGGATAGACACAAATAAAGCTTTTTCATTTAAATAAAAAGCGTTGGAGAACAGAAAACATTGAATTTCAGTATACCTCATACCCTCTGTCAAACATGCTGGTTTAGGCCTGTTTTGCTGCATCTGGGCCAGAAGGGCTTGCCATTGTTGATGGAACAATACAAATTCTGAATTACAACAGCAAATTGTAAAAGAAAATTTCAGAACAGGTCAATGAGCTGAATCTCAAGAGAACGTGGCCCATGCAGAAAAACAATGCCCCTAAGAACACAAGTAATTCTACCAAGAATAGGTAAAAAAAGAAGTGTTAAAATGGCTGACATAAAATTCCTGACCTTCATCCAGCAGAAACGTTATTAAAGGACTGGAGTGAGCAGTTCATGGGAGGAAACCCACCAACATAACAAAGCTAAGGCAGTTTTTATACTGCGGAATTTGCAAAATCCCTCCAATCCAATGTTTAGGAAATAATAAACAATTAAATCAGCAATTAATTATGTATTTCAATTATTAATATAAATAATTATTAACAGTGATGTTTAAACGCAGTTACTGCTGCAAAAGGTCATACCAGATACAAGGGTTCACTAAAATAACATGTGATATTGGATTATTTTCCTTAATAAATTCATAAACGATCAAGTTTGATACTTTTGACTTTATTATTATTTTATTATTTGTGTTAAATCTGATGTAGTTTTAGGTCAAATTTATGCAGAAATATAGAAAATTCTGAATGATTCACAAACTGTCATGATCATGCCAGAAAGAACCCCAGCTTTGGGTTCTGGTCGCCGGCCACGGCCGTTGCGACGTAAGCCGTGGTTTTTGACTTAGTGTTTACATTTGTGTTCACTAGTGTGAACTGGGTTTTCTTCCCTGCTATCTTGATTGATTCCTGGCCGACGTCTAGGCCAGGAATCTTCCAGCACTCCACGGGTTAACCTGGCTCCTTGATCCTGGTGATTGACAGCTCTACCTTCCTATCTGGTCTTCTGTTTCTTCCTCCTATTGCCTTTGTCCTTAGTTCTCCTGGAAGGTATTTAAGGGCTCTTCTGTCTCCTCTCTTTGCTGGTTATACTGGTCCTTTTCTGTCTGTTGCTTACCTGCTCTATTCTGTTCCTCCCTGGTTACCTTACTTTGCTTGGATCACGTTTATTCTTCTGCCTTCTGACTTTGTACCGCGTTCCCGATAGTTACCGACTTGGCTTGCTTGACGTTCCCTTATTGTGTTTGTATTGTTTTGTCTGTGTCTAGTGTTTTCACACTATCATCGTATAGTGCTCAGTCTTCTGGTTGGAGCCGACCTATTAAGGAGTCGGGCACCCCAAAAGGCAGGAACAGGGGTTGGGACCAGTGTCAGGGCCTCACACTGTCTGTGTCTGTTCGTGCGCCCCTGCGGGTCCCTTACATTATAACCAGCCATACCCAAGTCAACTCTCCCGCCGATTCAATATGAGTACCGGCCTGTCGGTCACTGATCGCTTGGACGAGTTGGCAACTCAGCTTCAGGGCATGGCGGGCTTATTAATCAAGTCTCGCAGCATCTGGATACCATAACTAACCCGGGACCCGGACTTTCTGCCCCATCTGTGTCCCTTTCTGCCCCTATGTTTGTGGATCCTAATGTCCGTTATAAATCTAAGATGCTTCTACCTGACCGCTTTGATGGGAATCCTGACAGGTTCCGAACCTTCAGGTAATCTAGTATTTTATTTTTTCGCTTCAATTATTTTCCCACTGAGGCTGAAAGAGTGGCAGTTGTTGTGTCTCTCCTCCAGGGCCCACCTCAGGATTGGGCATTAGCTATACCTTCTGAAGCCCCTGAGTGGAGATCAGTGGACCAATTTTTTTTAGCTTTAGGTCAGGTTTATGATAACCCCAACCGGGTGGCATGGGCCGAGGCCCATTTGCTATCTATTCAGCAGGGCCACCGCTCAGCCGAAGATTACTGTTCCGAGTTCTGCCAATGGTGCACGTTGACTGGGTGGTCGGACCAACCTCTGAAGACCCTTTTCAGACAAGGGCTGTCGGATGCGGTAAAAGATGCTATGGTCAGTCACCCAACTCCCGAGACGCTGAGTGACTTTATGACTCTGGCTGTGTCTATTGACAGAAGATTAAGGGAGAGATGCAGGGAAAAGACAGGGGGGTCGACTGTTCAGCTCAGGGCAGACTTTCCCATACAACCTCCTTCTACCTTCTTTAAAAATTCTCCTCTTCCACCTTCGTCACCATCTTCCCCTCAGTTTTCTGGAGAAGAACCCATGGTGTTGGGTTTCGCATCTGCTGCCACCAGGAGGAAACACCGGTTGGAGAACGCTTTGTGCCTCTATTGTGGGAAACCTGACCATTTCCTGAGAGACTGTCCGATTAGACCCAAATCACCCCAAGGTAATATCAAACGTCGGAGCGATTTCCAGGAAGGTAACTCAGATGTACAGGTACCTCCTAATGTAAATAACAAGTTTTTTGTACCCGTAAACCTTGGTTTCTAGTTCCAAGACTCTTGCCTGTAATGCCATGATTGATTCGGGTGCTGCTGCCAGTTTTATCAGTATGGTTGTTGCTAAAGCCTTGGGTTTGGAACTTGTTCCTCTGTGTTCTCCCTTTTGGGTTTCAGGTGTAGATTCTAACTCCCCAACCGAGGGAAGAATAAAATTTTGTACCGCAGAGGTCACTTTGAATGTTGGGAGTTCGCATACAGAAAAGATTTCGTTTTTTTGTCATGGAGAAACTCACTGCAGAGGTTATTCTTGGGTTACCTTGGCTCCGCCTCCATAATCCTGTTTTCGACTGGAGGACCACTGAGTTGATCAAATGGGGTGACTCATGTGTTTCTCATTCTATGGTGGTCCGTCCCTTGGTGTGTGCTGTGATTAATGCTCATGATATGTCAGAATGTATTTCTGAATTCAATTATGTCTGTGATGGGGATGTTGCTGATAATCGGTCTCCACACCGGCCTGGTGATGGCGCTACAGACCTCCTTCATGGTGCAAAGCTCAACTTGTCTGCCCCGGAACGAGAATCTTTGCATCAGTATATTGAGGAACCTGTAAATATTCCTTCTCCGGTAAAGCATGTTGCAACCTTGATTTCTAATCCAGTGTCTCTGTCTGCCGACTCAGCATATTCTGCTTCTTCTGAACTGTTCCCCTTTTTCTGTGAGGATGATTTCCACCTCAGGTATTCTGCCAGTGCAGGTGATAAAACTAAAATAGAAACCGCCGTTAATCGACTGTGCACAGTCTGGGCTAGGAGTCATAAGACTCTAAAAAACGCCCAAGTAAAATTCAAAAAACCTAGTAAAAACCGCCGAACCAGACCAAAGTATGTCCGCCTCCGAGTCTCATCTACAAAACATGCCCCCAAGCTGGAAAAGGAAAGAGTTCACCAGGTCCATTCTGCTAAACATAGAGGGTCTGTTGAGGGTCCGGTGGCCCCTCATAAAGGGGGGGGGTACTGTCATGATCATGCCAGAAAGAACCCCAGCTTTGAGTTCTGGTCGCCGGCCACGGCCGTTGCGACGTAAGCCGTGGTTTTTGACTTAGTGTTTACATTTGTGTTCACTAGTGTGAACTGGGTTTTCTTCCCTGCAATCTTGATTGATTCCTGGCCGACGCCGAGCCAGGAATCTTCCAGCACTCCACGGGTTAACCTGGCTCCTTGCTCCTGGTGATTGACAGCTCTACCTTCCTATCTGGTCTTCTGTTTTTCCTCCTATTGCCTTTGTCCTTAGTTCTCCTGGAAGGTATTTAAGGGCTCTTCTGTCTCCTCTCTTTGCTGGTTATACTGGTCCTTTTCTGTCTGTTGCTTACCTGCTCTATTCTGTGCCTCCCTGGTTACCTTACTTTGCTTGGATCACGTTTATTCTTCTGCCTTCTGACTTTGTACCGCGTTCCCAATAGTTACCGACTTGGCTTGCTTGACGTTCCCATATTGTGTTTGTATTGTTTTGTCTGCGTCTTGTGTTTTCACACTATTCAGTATAGTGCTCAGTCTTCTGGTTGGGGCCGACCTATTAAGGAGTCGGGCACCCCAAAAGGCAGGGACAGGGGTTGGGACCATTGTCAGGGCCTCACACTGTCTGTGTCTGTTCGTGCGCCCCTGACGGGTCCCTTACACAAACTTCCAAGCACCAATGTGCAACTTCAGTTAAGTTAAAAAAAAAAAAAAAGTAAGCGGCACCAGTATTTATAAGAAGTGAACTGTAATTTAATAGACCACTATAGTCTTTTGAAACGGAGAAACTTGTTTTAGTAGTTTGGGCAGAAAATACTATATCTAATATCCACATTAGCATTCAGCATACACTGACCTATGACTACTAAACATGGTAAACTCAGGCTTCTATAGAAAGATCACATTCAGGCTGCTTCCAAACAGCTTTATGGACAGATTTCACAGCTGCAAATGGAATATTCCGGATAAAAGAATAAAGTTCTAAACACTGTGCATTTCCCTAAAAGGCTTATTGGCAGTTTCAAACATTATAGATTTTCAATTGCTTCATTCTCGGAAATGACCGAGTTTTTTTCCCAACGGAATTTCAAACAAATCCAACTGGGAAATATGCTTATAGCCATTTTCAAAAGAAGACAATTTTCTGAGCTGGCAGTGTCATTTTGGGCTGTAATGCGTCAAATCAGATTGCATTATTCATGTCACCAGGGAACCACAGACATCTAGATGTTTCAGAAATTCAGAGGCTGAACAAGTGATAACAGCAAAAATGGCTCAGTCTGCATGTCTCATATAAGCTGTAGCAAATGATTCTCGGCTGTTATTCTACGGGAGAAAATAATAATTCTAAAAATAATGTCTGCTAACTGCAAAATTGAAAATAAGGAGTCTTGTATTTAAATTAGCCAATATAAAAGCAATCTTACGGGAGAATGCTGGGTATAATTTATATCATGCATATTACAGAAATGACATAGAAATATCAAGTAACAGGTAAAGTGGAGAAATGGCAATAAGGACAAATGTTCAGACATCTGCTAGCACTGTGTCTGGTCTTGGTGAAAAAGCAATTAAATACATACATCTAGGCTACTTAAGGCAGCCATTACTATACATTCATTATGCCATTCTCATGGAGCCGTTATTTACAGTGATAGAGACAGGTCATATTTATTGCTCATGCTGCCTTAGGCACCTAGACAACAGAGGTGAATTGTCAATGCGGTTACACTAGCATTTGTAACTAAAAATATATTCACTGTTCTTGGTAAATATTTTTGATAAACAGCGGAAAGCTCTACATTTGTCAAGATATTAACTTCCCTTCTATATACTAAGAGATAACAGCATACTCCAGAAAAGGCTTATATGGGTTCTCTTTTAATTTCTATGATATATTTGTTTATTGTTTGGATGTTGTGATTTCTATAGGTGTAGCTATAGAGGGGAGGTAGAAGCCAAACATTGGGGCCACTCCATATATGGGGCTCTGGCCAATCAATTTTGCTTGTGCCCTCTGAGGTGGTTGTACTGCCCAATTGCCCTGTCTGACAAATCACCCTTCCTTGTATGTGTGTATTTCCACTTGTTCCCTCTGTCCCTCATCAATGTTTAACTGTACATGGCTGATGATCAGTGGGGAGCAGCTAGCTATGAGGTCTATAGACCAAAGAAGAAAAGAAGTGAAAGGATTACTCCACCTGATTGGTAAATATGTAGGGAAACATGCACATAGGAGGGGAGAGACAGAGCAGTACTTGGTGAAGAGACCTGAGCTATTGCAACCAGGCTCACGCCTTCCCAGAGTTTCTGGGGGATTTAGTGGCTCCCTTGTGGATAAGCCTATTTATGTAGCAGATGCTTTCTAAGAAACAAAAGGAAAATAAACTTTTTTTTGTAGCATGACTATTAAATGTCTACTCTTGGCACTATACCTCCAGTGCTTAGAGCAAAATATTCCCCTGTAAAAAAGACTTCTAATGGAGCCCTCAAAACTACTGACAGCTCTAGAGAAGGTTGAGAAAAAATTCCTTCTCCACTATAGCAAGTGACCAGGAGGCGGGGTTTTCATGTTGAGTGCCTACAACTTTCTCTATTAAATGTTCCCCTAACCCTCCTCTCAGCTCTAAGTGATGGCCCTATTATCCAATCAGGATACTGCTAAATCCATCAGTAAACTCTGAGAGGAGGAGTCCAAGAAAAAATTCAGTGAAGAAAGCTGTGTACAACTGACATGAAAGCTCCACGACCTGGGCCCTTGAAGTTGCTGCAATTTAGCCACTAAAACAAGTTTCTCTTGATCTTTAAGTTATACAATGTAAGGGCAAAATCTAGTAAAACAATAGCACAAACAAAATAATAGAAAAACTACCCAAGGAAAAATGGCACAACCTACTAAAATGAAATTAAAATTCAAGTTTTTAGAATTGACAGTAAAATATCTTAAACAACAATAAGCAGGTTGTAATATACAATAAATGTGTAGAATGAATATAAAAGTAGACTGCCCCAAACTACATATATGAATAAGTAGATGATATTCAAATATAATCATTATTATTAATTATTCATAATTTTTATGATATTTTACTATTTTATGGTAATTATGCAGTGCTTATTATATATATCACAATCATGTACTTGTATTTTATAATTTAGAGTTGTCATGTTATTTGATGTACATGTGTAATAACGTCATTCATTTGGGTCATCGCGTTGTCTTATTATGATTGCCATACCCAAAAAAATCATACAGTAAAACAAATCATATTACATTTTTATTACCATAAAACATATTAAAAATATATTAAAAAGTCAAAAACATGATGGACAAATAGAACCAGAAACAGTGGGCACTAAATAATAATCAAGGTAATTAACCTAAAATTAATTTTAAATTCAGCTATGTCTACACTGCATAGAATTACAATCATATTTTCAACACTTTTAGGACTCTAAAAGCGACGAAAACACAATCGTTCAGGCCGCTAACAATTTTGGCGTTTAGAATTTTTTTTCTTCTACGGGGTTCAGCGTACAGGATAAATTATGTTATATTTTAATAGATTGGACTTTTTCGGACGTGGCGATACCAAATATGTGTAACTTTTTTATTATTTGTAAAATGGCAAAAGTGAGGTGATTTGAACTTTTCTTTAATTTTTTTTACACTTAAAAACTTTTTTTTTTTTAACTTTAACTTTGAGTCCCCTAGGGCACTTTACCAATAGGGGGAGCGTTCATTTCTACAACCTAATGCATTGTATAGACAATGCATTAGGGTGTACCAATATGATGGCTTCCCCACTTCCTGCCTGGGGCCGGAAGTGAGGAAATTGAAAACATGGCAGCAATGGAAGCCTTTGCAAGGCTTACCGCTGCCATGTTAAGCAACCGGGACACAGTGATCTCACCGCTGATGTCCCAATCGGAGTGAGAAACGGTGCGCGGCACCGTTTATCATTCATTTAGACAACGCAGCCATCTATGCTGTAGCATCTAAGGGGTTAAACAGTGCGGGATGGTGTCAGCCTCCTCCCATGCTATGTAGCGGGATCGCACCTCGGTCCTGCTATGACACCCCTTACCGGCATCAGGACATACTAGTATGTCCAATGTCGGTAAGGGGTTAAAAAGGAGGAAACCCAGCGTCTGGTGATGTCCATGAGTTCGAGACTTCAGGCAATCATTGCCAACCAAGGGTTTTCAACCAAGTATTAGAAATTAACATTTTATTTATAATTATTTAAATTGTCCAATTTCTTTTGGTCCCTTTAAAAACAGGGGGCACATGTTAAGGAGCTGAAACTCCTAAACCCTTGATCCAATTTTAATGTTTATACCCTCAAATGAAAGCTGAAAGTCTGGACTTTATGTCCATTATATAACTATACCTTGAATATATTTCAGGTAACAGGTACAGAAAACAAAATAGATTTTTCATGAGTACCACCTACTTATTCATATGTGTAGTTTGGGAAAGTTTACTTTTGTTTCTGCTCCTCTCCTCCTCAATATAACTCTGTCAGCAAGTTTGAGGGTTCAAAACTACTGACAGACATCCTTTAACCCCTTAACGACCGCCACTGACTTTTGGCATCAGCTGGTGCGGGTCGTTCGTCTACAGCGACGTCTTTTGGCATCGCTGTAGACTTCGGGGTTTGCGGCGCAACCTCTGCAACCCGATGCTTTAACCCTTTGATTGCGGCGGTGTGTTACCACAGCGCAATCAAAAGGGTCTCCTCCTCTGTCGGGTGATCGGAACACCCAGTGACCCGACAGAGCCCGGGGAACGGCTGCACAGTCAGCCCTGGGGACCTAGAGCTGTCTGTGTAACAAGCCAGTGATCAGGCCAGCCTGTGTGCTGTCCTGAACACTGCCTGTATCAGACTGACACAGATTATAATGTATTAGCATATATGAATATGCTAATACATTACTAAGTGTAAAGAAAAAAAAAAAAGTAAAACAGTTTTCCCTTCATAGGATTTAAAAAAAAAGTAAAAAAAAACCCATAAAAAGTGTAAAAAAAAATAATAAAATAAAAATAAATATTTAATAAAAAATAAATGTGCATAAATTACACACATAAAAAAAACCTACACATATTAGGTATCCACATGACCGTAATAACCTGTAGAATTAATTTAACAAGTTATTACGTGTGAAATATGAAAGGTGTAAAAAAAATAAAAAAAATGTTTTTACAAATTTTAAAAAAATTCTGCAATTATTTATAAATGAACTTAAACTTTTCCCCCCATAAAGTACTACTTGTCTCGAATAAAAAGAGACCTCATCCAACTGCGTCAATGAAAAAATAAAAAAGTTACAACTGTTGAAACGCAAGGAGGAAAAAACTAAAAAAACGTTCTGGTCATTAACTAATTTTCAGGCCTGGAGTTAAGGGGCAGGGGCGTTGCTAGGGTCCCAAAACATCCGGGGCCCGGGCCCTTTGTGTTAAGTTTTGCTCAGTAGGGCGGAGTTCACACAGCATTTTTCACGCCCCATTGTGAACTGCAGCATGTATTTTTACAGAGAAAAAACTGTGGCCAGCGCGTCCCTCTGATATTTATTCTCCCCAGAACAGGTAATCCTGGCTCTCAGTGAGACCTATGAATTACCATAATGTCGGCCCTATGTCGAGCGTATTGAAGCGCAATTACGCGCTGAACTACAGACCGACATTACATGGTGTGAACATACACAGTGTATTTTTGGGGCATAACTGCTGTAATGCGTCCAAAGTGCACCCCACAAATACGGTAAAATCATAGCGGTGAGGGCTCTGATTACTGGTTGTTTTCCCTGGAACACAGAACCCGCCCGTAAAAATAAGTGACAAGCCACTTCTTTCAGGGGGAGAAGTTAAAGTGGATGGGACGTGGCCGTATAGCGGTGCGCACAGGTACGCTGTGATAACATACCCTTAGGCCATGTTCACATGGTGTACTGCCGCATGTACTCTACACGCCTCAGTACGCTGTGCATTTTGGAAGTGCTCGTTGTTCATGAGGGCCTGCTCCATTCACTACAATCATCAGCGCCGCGTAAGCGCCACGAAGAAGTGACCTGTCCCTTCTCTCCCCAGACGTACGATACGATCATATTGTGTGGAAGGAGACGGACGTAATTCATAGTTCTCGATGAGAGCTATGAATTACCATAATTGTGGGGCACATGTTGGGTGTATTGATGTGCAAATACACCGCAAAATGTACCCTGCAGTTACGCCGAGTGAACCTAGCCTTAGCCTGGCTACAGCAGCTAAAAACATAGGCAACCCTGACAAATGACAGGTATAAAAATTCTATTCAAATATAATTCATCATCAGGTTGTAGTTTACATGTGTAATGGACACACAGGCAGGAGTATGTTTTAGTCACGTGAATGAGGTGATATTGTGATATTTGTGTACATACAGTACATACACATTTGCATACATACATATACACACACACACGTACATCACACACATGTATAGACATACACACATGTATAGACACATACACACATGTATAGACACATACACACATGTATAGACGCATACACACATGTATAGACGCATACACATACATGTATAGACATACACACATCTATACACATACACACATGTATAGCCATACAAACACATGCATACACCCATGTATACACACACATGTATAGACATACACACATATGTATAGACACATACACATATGTATACATGCACAGACATTTATACATTTAGTTCACATTCATGTTGTTTCACTATTATACTATCTAGCATTGGTCTCTCCAGTGAGGCTACTCACTCACTTGAGACCTTCATGATACGGCACCTGTGGAAGCTTCTGTTGAATCCATAACAAAATCACTGTAGCTGCAGGCAGGAGATGGTGTGGGACACGGGAGCAAGACAGAAGGCGGAGCCAAGCACGACAGGGGGCGGAGCCTCTCACTCGCTGTATGAGACTGAACTTCCTGACTCTTGTGCTGGACGTGGCTGCAGGGCACAGAGTCAGGAACTTCAGTGAGTGAGCAGCCGGCCCCTCCCCCTCCTAAGCACCCGACACCCCGGGCAGTCTCCCTGCCTCCCCGCAGGCTCTGACTTACAACCCTGAGCTGCATGTACGTCCAGGGGAGACACATGCAGCTGCCAACGATCTGAGGTTCGGGGCACAGGCAGGGCGATTCGGGGCTTGTGCCCCGAACATTACTGCCTAGCGACGCCCCTGTTAAGGGGTTAAATGAAAATGTCTTAAAGAAGGACGGACTGGCTTAAATTAGCAAGTCCACATATTTGGTGCATGCTTTACAGCCGCAGATCGAGAGTTCTTCGAAGTATGCATAGACCAGTCTCCAGAAGAAAGCTCCATCATTCAGCTGCTCTCCTTCAATAACAATTGCTCTCCGAGAACGCCACATGCCCTGGATTTAACGTCTTAACGACCTTGGACGTATGCATACGTCCAGGTCATTTCGCGATCGTCGCAGGGTGTCAGCTGTAGATTACAGCTGACATCCCGCAGCGTCGGCCCCGACCCGCGATCACTCCGGGGGGGAAGGGGGGAGGTGATTAACCCCTTAATAATCGCGACCATCGGATCGCAATTACTAAGAGAGACGCAGGAGGAGCGATCTCCTCCTGCGTCTCTGTCAGCGACAGCAACTGCACGGATCGCTCGATCCGTGCAGCTCCTGCCTTCTGACAGACAGCACGGAGGGCATAGAATGCCTTCTGGGTTGTCTTTGACGTCACGATGCCCGGCCGTGTCCTGTGGGCATGGCCCGGCATCGTGACTGACAGTTGCCATAGGAACCAGTACACAGCAACAAGCTGTGCATTGATTCCTCTTGAATGAGAGATCTAAAGATCTCTCATTCAAATCCCCTATGGGGAAAAGTAAAAAAAAAAAAGTGAAAAAGTAAAAAAAAGTTAAAAAAAAAAGTGAAAAACATGTAAAACACAAACACGAAAAATAAAATAAAACACACATACACCGCCCTTTTCCTCTTTACAAACTCAAATCGCCCAAAAAAGATCAAATATAAAGTTCACATATTTGTTATTGCAGTGTGCGTAACGACCTTCCCTTTAAATTTTTCATGTTAATTTACCCGTACGGTGAACGCTTTAAAAAAAAAAAAAAAAACTATCACAGAATTAAGATTTTTGTTCATCCCGCAGCACATAAAATGGAATAAAAAGCGATCAAAAACTCCTAGAAATGCCAAAGTTGTACCAATTAAAACGTCAGTTCATCCATAAAATGGAATAAAAGTGATCAAAAACGCCTATAAACGCCAACGTTGCATCAATTAAAACGATCGTTCATCCCGCAAAAAAAAAGTCCTAACACCTCTGTATGCGGAAAAAATAAAAAAGTTATGGCTCTCAGAAGATAGCGATGCATAAATATTCTTTTACACACTAAAACACTTTTTTTTTAAAGTGCTTCAACATAAAAAAAACTATATAAATTGGGTATCGCCATAATCGTATCGACCACAGAGTAAAGCTAACTTATTACGGATACTGACAGTGAGCGCTGTTAAAATAAAAAATAAAAAACACTACTAGGATTGCAGTATTTTCTTCACCCTGCCTTCCAAAAAACGGATTTAAAACTGATCAAAAAAGTTGTTCCCCAAAAAAAAGATACCAATAAAAATGTCAACTCATCACGCAAAATACAAGCTGTACAGCTCCATACACAGAAAAATAAAAAAGTTATGGTTCTCAGACTATGGCAATGCAAAAAATGTGTTTTTCTCTGTTTGAATAAAAGTGTTTTTATTGTACAAAAGCAGTACAAAATAAAAAAAATATACAAATTGGGTATTGCTGTAATCGTATCGACCTGCTGAGTAAAGCTAGCATGTCATATCTAACGCAGAGTGACCGCTATAAAAAATAAAAATAAAAAACACTACCAGGATTGCTGTATTTTGTTCAAAACGGCTCACAAAAACTTAATAAAAAGTGAACAAAGTGTTGTATGCACCCCATAATGGTACCAATAAAAGCATAACCGCAAAAAACGAGGCCCTACACAGCTCTGCACACAGCAAAATAAAAAAGTAATGACTGTCAGAATAGGACAACATAAAAACGCAATTTTTTTATAGACCTATTTCTATTGTGTAAAAAAAATAAAACATAAAAAACTATATAAAATTTATACCATTGCAATTGTACCGACCTCCATAGTAAAGTTATCACAACATTTACAGTGCACGGCGAACGCTGTAAAATTGAAGCCCAAAAAAACAATGATGGAACTGCGTTCCTCCCCCCCATTTTCATGGCCCAATGCTAAAAACGATGGAACACCTGTGTGCCCAAAATGCACAATACACCCCTATATGAGATCCATGAGGGGTGTTGAATCTAAAATGGGGCGACTTCTGGAAGGTTTCACCTGTTCTGGTACTTTAGGGGCTTTGCAAATGCGACATGGCCCACCAAAATCTGCATTCAAAAGCCAAATAGCGCTCCCTCCCTTGTACACCCTGCCATGCGCCCAAACAGCAGTTTACACCCACATTTAAGGTATTGCCGAACTTGGAAGAAACTGCTTAACAAAGTTTTGGGGTTCTTTTTTCCAGGATTCCTTGTAAATATGAAACTTTTTAAGCTAAAATTGCAGATTATTGGAAAAAAAAAATTTTTTATTTTCACTGCCTGCTAAAAAAAAATTTGTCTATCCCCTGGGGTGTATATATTCTCACTACACACCTGTATATATACCTTAAGGGGTTTAGTTTCCAATATGGAGTCTTTTTAGGGGTGTTTATTAATTTTTAGCACCTTAGGGCTCTTCAAACCTGAAATGGCGCCTAAATAAAATTGCATTGAAATGGAGACCCCAGAGTCCAGTAGGTGCTCCTCCTATTCTGGGGCTTATGGTTGAACCAAATAATGCACTAGGGCCACATATGGGATATTTCTCAAAACGGTAGACCTGGGGGAATTGATATTACATTGCATTTACTAGTCACATTTACGTATTCAGTGAATAATGGATAAATATTGAAAATCTGCAAAAATAGTGAAATTTTGAAATTTCACCTCCACTTTGCTTTAATTTCTGTGAAATACCTAAAGGGTTAACAAACTTCCTAAATAGTGTTGTAAATACTTTAAGGGGTCTAGTTTCTTAGAAGGCATCATTTATGGGGGTATCTAACAAACAGGCCCCTCAAAGCCACACTAGAACTGGACTGGTCCCTAAAAAAATGTAGTTTGCAAATTTTCTTGAAAATGTGAGAAATTACTACTAAATTTCTACGCCCTCTAATGTCGTAAAAAAAAAAAAAGGACATTTAAAAAAATGATGCCAACCTATAGTGGACATATGGTAGATGCTAGTTATAAACTATTTTGTGGTGAATAATTATCTGTCTTGCACGCAGAAATTTTTAAAATTTCAAAATCACAGATTTTTCAAATTTTTCATGAAGTTTTGATATTTTTCACAATAAAAAAAGGCTTGTATGGATAAATTTTTCTTACTAACTTAAAGAACAATGTGTCACAAGAAAACAATCTCAGAATCACATGGATAGGTAAGTGTCAAAAAGTTATTCTCACATAAAGTGACACATGGCAGATTTCAAAAATAGGGCTGTGTGATTAAGGCCAAAACTGGCTAGGTCCTTAAAGGGTTAAAGGGGTTATCCAGGCTTTAAAAAGAGATGGTTTCATCTCTAAATGGCCCTGTTAATGAAAAAAGTTACTCACCTATAATAAATCCACTACCACTTCAGCAACCCCTGTTCTGTTCCTGCAGTCACCTCTGGTACTGGGGAGCAGTGCAGGAAATTAGTACAGTTATACTGGCATGTTAAATTAGATTTGTGAGTTTATTTCTGTAATGTGCATATTAAAAATGTACTGTTTTTCATTTCTAACACAGCCATAATAGCTCTGCCAGATCATTTGCAAACAGATATCAATGAATCTTGATAGACCCGATTGAATTGCAAATGGCGTCCTTCAGATTTCCTTTGGGGTCCCTGTGTTCTTTATGGCAAGAATAAGTTGTGCTTTTCTTCCATTATAAATAGCAGGAACCCTGAGAGACTAGCTAAAATGTTAGTGTGAATCAAACCTGAAAACAGTATGCCAGCAAAATCTGTATGTAATTTAACTGTTCCACTAATACTAAAAAATAGCATAGTTCTGGTATAAAAAGACAAAGTCCAAAAAAACTATTTTTGTAACTAGAAATCTCTAAACACACAGAGTTATACAACTCTATTATGTCATTGCTATTAAAGAGACGTTCTCGTCAACAATGAAAAGGTGTTTGAAATCATCTCAGACTCTGATGTTTCTTAAAGTTTCTCTCATTTAGTCTTATCCTCTTTGGGCAACATCTGGCTATTACCAATTTTTCATTCTACACATACCACCCATAGGTATAAAAGGCAGGCATTGATGAATAGCAGACCAAGGAAACAGCCACAGCCTCAATAAAAAGCCCCTCTTTCACAAAGTACTACTATCTATCATAGAAAAAGAAGAGGCTCTTGGATGGCAGCCTCTCTTTCTACTATCAGCGACCGTTACAGTAGTTTTAGAAGATCAGTTTAATCTCCAAAAAAGGCCAATCATAATGGTTTGGATGAAGGGGTTAATTATCACAGAATATATTCCACTTGATATCACTATTCACATTTACATTTTATGATCACCTCAGCATCTTATCTCATGATCTTACCACAATGCAAGGTTACATTTAATCGCTTAGAGGCCCAAAAGCATTTGAGGAATGTCATGAATCTACTGTAATCTTCTACAAGGATGGTCTGCCAGGGAGCTATAAACTATCAGCAAAAATACATTTATATTTCATCTTAAATCTTGAATTTTCTTTATTTTATTCTCCACAATGCCAGCTGAGCCTCCGGCCATCGCAAAAGTACATCAAGGAAGGGATGTTAATCAATTGCAAGCAATAACTCAGTACAAGGGATGCTTGACCTAAATGGAACAATATTACTTCAGTTTCTGGGTATATGAGACAACAGACAGCGTTCTGAAGAATGGTCCCACAACACTGGAAGCTGAGTGTAAGTTATGAATATTAAATGCTCTACAGTCATCACTTCTGCATGCAGGTATACTGTACATGCAATATGTCACTCTTCATTGGGCTGCAGATCTTTACTATCATCCAACATTTATACAGTAGTTACTATAGTATACAAATTCAAAGTGAGTTTTAAACATATAGAAATCCACAAACCAGGAAAATATAACTCAGAACATAATAGAACACCACAGAGTTTGAACCTACTCATTCCTACATCTTAATTTTGATGATATAGGACTTATTCAGGTGGGGAAAACAGGCTTTCTTAATATGCACTACTCGGCATAAATAAGTACAGCCCCCATTCAAAAGTAAGATTTTAATCAATATCTCACTAAACATAGGTTACCAGAAGCACTCATGCAGCCCCCATGAGTAGAGTCCCACCACCATGTTTGATTGTACGCACCATGCATTTTTTTTTTGCACCCCTCATCTCTGAAAAAACAAACAGTTTTGAAGCCATCAGTGCCAACATATATCTTGGGACTCTGGAGTGATGAGACCAAAGACAAATGTTTTTGGAACTTAGGGCTTCAGAACTGTATAGCTTTGTAAAGGTGAGGAGCACTAAGAAAACGCATGATGCCTACAGTTAAACTTAGTGATGACCATATCCTTATGTGGGGCTGCATGAACACTGCTGGTGTTGGGGAGCTACAGTGAAACTTAGTGGTGACCGTATCCTCATGTGGGGATGCATGAGTGCTGCTGGTGTCGGGGAGCTACAGTGAAACATGGTGGTGACCGGATCCTCATGTGGGGCTGCATGAGTGCTGCTGGTGTCGGGGAGCTACAGTGAAACATGGTGGTGACAGTGTCCTCATGTGGGGCTGCTGGTGTAGGGGATCTACAGTGAAACTTTGTGGTGACCGTATCCTCATGTGGGGATGCATGAGTGCTGCTGGTGTCGGGGAGCTACAGTAAAACATGGTGGTGACAGTGTCCTCATGTGGGGCTGCATGACTGCTGCTGGTGTCGGGGAGCTACAGTGAAACTTAGTGTTGACCGTATCCTCATGTGGGGCTGCATGAGTGCTGCTGGTGTCAGGGAGCTACAGTGAAACTTAGTGTTGACCGTATCCTCATGTGGGGCTGCATGAGTGTTGCTGGTGTCGGGGAGCTACAGTGAAACATGGTGGTGATGGTGTCCTCATGTGGGGCTGCATGAGTGCTGCTGGTGTCGGGGAGCTACAGTGAAACATGGTGGTGACGGTGTCCTCATGTGGGGCTGCA
Source organism: Phyllomedusa bahiana (assembly GCA_025379985.1). NCBI lineage: Eukaryota > Metazoa > Chordata > Amphibia > Anura > Hylidae > Phyllomedusa > Phyllomedusa bahiana. Next base: position 40,183 of record JAODAL010011890.1, on the reverse strand, counting down.
TGACTGCTGCTGGTGTCGGGGAGCTACAGTGAAACATGGTGGTGACAGTGTCCTCATGTGGGGCTGCATGAGTGCTGCTGGTGTCGGGGAGCTACAGAGAAACATGGTGGTGACGGTGTCCTCATGTGGGGCTGCATGAGTGCTGCTGGTGTCGGGGAGCTACAGTGAAACATGGTGGTGAGTGTCCTCATGTGGGGCTGCATGACTGCTGCTGGTGTCAGGGAGCTACAGAGAAACATGGTGGTGACGGTGTCCTCATGTGGGGCTGCATGACTGCTGCTGGTGTCGGGGAGCTACAGAGAAACATGGTGGTGACAGTGTCCTCATGTGGGGCTGCATGAGTGCTGCTGGTGTCGGGGAGCTACAGTGAAACATGGTGGTGACAGTGTCCTCATGTGGGGCTGCTGGTGTCGGGGAACTACAGTGAAACATGGTGGTGACGGTGTCCTCATGTGGGGCTGCATGAACACTGCTGGTGTCGGGGAGCTACAGTGAAACATGGTGGTGACAGTGTCCTCATGTGGGGCTGCTGGTGTCGGGGAGCTACAGTGAAACATGGTGGTGAGTGTCCTCATGTGGGGCTGCATGAGTGCTGCTGGTGTCGGTGAGCTACAGTGAAACATGGTGGTGACGGTGTCCTCGTGTGGGGCTGCATGACTGCTGGTGTCGGGGAGCTACATTTCATTGATGGTATGAATTCACAGATGCACTGCACTATATTGAAAGAGAAGATGCTGCCATCACTCCATGCTCTTGGTCGTCCTGCACTTTTACAACATCACAATGATCCAAAATATACATCCAAGGCCACTGTTTCCCTCCTAAAGAGGAACAGGGTAAACGTGATTGAATGGCCGAGTACGTCTCCTGATCTGAACATAATGAAACATCTATGGGGAATTCTGAAGAGAAGTGGAGTATCACACTCTATGCAGCACCCAGGCTCTAAAATAGGTCGTTCTCAAGGAATGGAAAGATAATAATGTTGCAATAGGTCAGCAACTTGTTCATCCATTCCAGAATTGATCTCCTTTAAAAATCATGGAGGTCATAGAAAATACAAGCTGTAGTAGTTTTTGATGTGGGCTGTATTCATTTTTACATCACCTAAGATTCTGTAATCTAAGTTATATTATTAACCCTACTTTCATGTTGTGGGTTAAAAAATATTTGTATGAAACTCAGTCTGGTCACAATTTTGGCAATTGTTCTTGATTTCAGTGAGATAATGATTATAATCTCACTTTTCAAAGAGGTGTACTCAGCGTTGCAAGTTCTGACAGCATGCAAGTAGCTTTTTACATGAAAAAAAAAAACTCCAAAAAACTTTACATCCTGAACTCAGCATCACTTCTCCATCCAATGCTGCCATCGGACAGGGTAACATTGACTCTGTCAGACCTGCTAAGTGTCTTGATACTGCTAGAAGGCTTTGTTAGCGTTCCTGAAAGGATTTATAAACCTTCCTCTTTCTTTGTAACCTTCAGCAGACATCTTTTTTTCTTGCTTGAATTTCAGCTAATTTGAACCATCCTATTTTCTGAAATTAAAGGGGTTGTCTCACTACAAGGATTGCTTTTTATGTTAAAGATCTTGCAAAAACAAGTCACTTTGCAATATATGTGCATTAACAGTACTACCTATTCTGAGATATCCCTTCTTGTATGGGCTGCATCAGCTCCTCAGGTTCCTATAGCTCACAGACCTGTTTGATCTATCCTGATAGGCTGCCAGCACTTGTTGCTATAGCTTCAGACCTGGCTTCTACTGCAGCCTAATAGAAGCCAGTAAACATGACCCTGAATTCAAAATGAAACCAAGAAAACAGGACTGAGGTAAGATTAATCAATTTAGTGAGACAACTCCTTTAAAAGAATAATAGAAAATCTATGCATTCGCCTAAACATTTTAGTAAAAATATCAGGTGCTTTATTATGTGGATTTATGTGTTTTATTATGTGGATTATCTCAGATGCAGAATACGTACACAAAATGGGGCAGATTTACTATGACAATTGTGGTAAAATTCTGGCTCAATTTGTGCCAAAACACTGGTGTACATGCTTTACACTTCATTTATAAAGAGCCTCAGATAGCTTTTAGACACTCCTGTGCCACGGCTAATAAAAGGGGCTCTGACAATGGGTGTGGCTTTGTGAGAATGAGGTGTGGTTTACTCTGTGACGACATCTACCAAAATTAGCTAAGCCAACTGATAGATACTGTAAACTTAGACTAAACCGTCTAAACATGCGCCAGATTTATCATACAGTTAAACACTATAACAAATATTGAAATCACAATTCCAGGATTAGAGACTTCCTGTTAAGTGCAATAAAACGTCTTTATTTCCAAAAATGACCCATTAAAAAGCTCGGCACACACAGTCCCTATTCAACAGCTTAAACTCTTATGCGTTTTGGGACACACATTTAATCCCACTATGATTAAGGGTGTGTCTCAAAATGCATAAGCATTTAACCTGTTGAATATAGACTGTGTTCTGTGCTTTTAAATGTATCCTTTTTGGAAATAAACAAAGACATTTTATTGCACTTAACAAAAAGCCTTTAATTCTGGAATTGTGTGTGCATGTACGGTTATCATTGGCTCCAAACCTAGTTTCGTCCAGTTGCGTTGAGGCATTTCCACATAGCAGTGGAGAGAGACGGAATTCCTGCTGTACCTGCATCTCGTTGTTGAACTATAACAAACTTAGACTATCTAGTCTAAGTTTATATTGTCTAAGTATAAGACCGTATTAATAAATGTGTTAATATTGTTGTGGTCAAACATTTGATGGATTTACAAACAGTATATATGTAGATATCAGTCAGCATCTACCAATATAGTACACATAATTGATATCCAACACTATCAAACATCAATATGTATTGTTAATCACTGTCCATAGAATCTACAGTCTACCTGTCAACGCCAATTAAAATAACTAATTGTAGTCACTTTCTGAACAGAAATGTCTGTTCCAGTAAAAGGATTATGTTCACAATTTGGTTCATACAGATGAAGGATGTATGTTGTGGGAAGTCATGCAGAGAGTTTGGATTTTCTGGGCAATTATAAAGTACAAAGCTATCAGAGTTTCTGGTCTATTGGATAGTAAATTAAAGGAATTCTATTGTATTTGGATTAATGCTAATTCTCTGAACTATAAATAGCTGTACGGAGGAGACTATTTTATATTTAGAAGAGCCGGGTGTACTGAGTCCCAGTATATAAATGTAAGTTTTTGTTTAAGGAGATCTACCATAGATAATTGTGGACCATTTTCCTATTTTTGGGTCACTCGACAATAGTCCCTACTTGTAAATGGATGAACCAGTTTTAAGTTGAATAAGAAATTATTAGTAGCTACTGTCTAATATGGGTCATCCACACTGCAGTATTATGGCTTTGTCCATATGCCATATATGAAAGGGGTATTCCCATCTTATTGATCAGCTTCCAACATGCAGACAAAGATAAATAAGCCTTGTTATCAAATACATGGGTATTTTTATTTTGCTTCATTTTAAAGATTTAACAGGTTATTTCTCCTATTTGTTTACAGATGGTTTTCCAACCCCCTTTGTGTACTAGGCACCCAGGACACTCCTACTGACATAGTAGGGATTAAGCACATAGATGGCACTAAAGGGGTTTTTCAACCACAATGATTAGCATTTAGCATGAAGCGAAATGTAAATAAAGGCTATTACTAAATACATTTCTTTGTTGATTTTGCTTTAGTAAAGAAGATTTTATCTCCTCTTAGAGTACACAAGTTTTTTCTGCAGTCAGTCAGTCCATGGTTAGTCACTCACTGCTGAGTCTAATCTCTAGCAACGAAGCTTTGTTTACTTAAGGTAATGACTAGTTTTGAGCCCTAGAGCTCTGTAGCCTTGTACACTGCCTAACCACTAAGTTTGAGTCTGAAGCTATCTGTGACTCTGTGAAACTGCATGGTGAGAAAACCCCTTTAATCTAGGAAATCATCCTGTAAGCAGGATAGATAGCCTGCTGTATCTTTAAAACAAAACAAAATCAAAACAGAAATGTATTTACCCTTGCCTACATCATTAAAGCTATTCAGTGGGAACACCCCTTTAAATGTCAAGGATGAAACGAAATTCCCATCCCAGCAGATCAAGAAAGTCCTGACTACTGATCTACACAGAACTGTATTGGAATCATGTACATTGCATGCTTAACGGATCTCATAAGCAATGTGATCTTTAGAATTTTTTTATAATTCTGACAGTGCAAAGTTCATACATATAGTGATAAAAACAATAAAAGAAAAAGAGCAAGACAAAAGGAACCATGTGGTTTGGGTTTACCCACATTCTCAGGGAAAATAGCTGCAGGTTTTCTTTAGTGCTTGCCAGTCAGAGCCAGGAGACTAACGCAACAATAGCTTCAAAAGATGAAGGCAAGATGGGATGTATGGGGTTTTATTTGCTATTATTATATCCATTTCCTTCCAACAAACAGCTTATTGTTCCATATTCTAAAGAATGAACTTGAAGAGAAAAGCAATATAGTACGACTGTAAAGATACAGGCTGCCATCCACACAATACCTTTTTTCCCAGTAAATAGGGGTTTTTTCCAATCATAGAAAACAGTTGAAAAAATTGATTTGGCCCCCGGGGAAACAAGAAATTTCAAGAAATAACAACAATGGAAAAGAAATGTGATATATGACAGACAATTGTGAATAAAGCATAGAAATTATGCCCAAGAAAAATTTTTCCCAGATTTTTTGTGAATTTTTCAGGGTTGGGTGTAGCTAACTTTTTTACCATTAGTACTTCAAGAGATAGGCATTTGATTCAGGAACCAACAAAATTTAAGCAATCCAAGGCCAAGGACTTCCTGTGTCTCATTGTGTATAGGAGCTTATGGGTATTAGTAGACTACAGTGTCTGTCATTTGAATTCCAAGATATATATATCTGTTCACTGTAGGGCGGTGTTATGTTGATGTAAGTAGATCATTAAAAACCACAATAAAAATTGGCGTGGAGATTTGGGGGGTTTCCCCAGGTTTTCCCCTTTTGACCTTCATGAAAAGATGTGGATTTTGTGGTGAAGAATACTATAGTTGCAGCCCCTCAAATAGTATTAGAATAGGACTGGGGGGTATATTAGAAGCCAAGACATAGATAAAAGACAGCCAAAGTCGGCAGCGTGGTTACCCAATCCCTTTTGAGGGCTAACGTAGTAATAGGAGCAAAGCTGAGGTCAAGAACTGGGACTGTACTACAAGTACAAGACGAAGTATCTAGGAGTGATGCAGGAATTGCCGGGGAAAGAACCAGGAGATTTACAGATCCCAAATGAAAAACCAAAAAGGGGTTTTGGGAGGGGGTTAGAAATAAGCGGTAACAAGGTCGAAACGGGGCGAAGCAAAAACAACAAAACATAGTGAAGCCAGGAAGGAAATACCATGATCACTTAGTGGCATTCTGCAGCTTAGGATCTCTTGAAATATGTAGCCTGGTCTGATGTTATACAACACTACTGGTCCTAGACTCGGACTGGCCCAGAAGGGAGCAGAAGAAACCCCTGATGTCCTTCTGGACAAAGTGGGCCCCCATGCTTAGTGGGGCTCTAGGTATGCAGTGCTGGGGCTGCTTTTCAGACAGAAAGACTGAGAAGAAGAGGCAGATTGTAAGAGTTATTTGGGGCATGTATTGTCATGTACACTAGCTGTAGGATGGGCCCCAATAATTAACTTCATTGGTGGGCCCACGAGAATAATCTCCACTGGTAGGAAAGAAACCCCATCGCTTTGACCACCCCTTTTAAAAGCTGGCATAGAGAAGGCAGCGTAATGGACAGCGCCAGGAGCAGGAGGAGTGTACAAAAAAGAAGGACGATCACCCTACACAAAAATCGGGTACTCAAACTATCCAAATTAAGAGTTTAGCAATAATTGATCCCTTAAAGTGGTAATCCTGTATCCTATTCTAAAAAAACAACTAACAGTGATGGTGGGGTGTAAATATAACACTTGAAAGTCTTTTTTCAACAGGAAATTAAAACCCCTTTAATAAACCATCAAAGACTAATTTTTTAAAAATTTAAAAAAGTAAAATTTTTGTTAATACACTTAAAAAGAGCAAAATACAGAACAAAAGGAAAAATTTAAATTAGTTAAAAATTTTCCTAATTCCTAAATTTACAAATTGAAAAACCAAATGAAAAAAATGTGCAAAAAACCCAGTATAGTATTTCCCAGTTAAAAAACCCTTTTGGGACACAAATGAATTGCTATCCGTATAGTCACAAATACTTTGTTCAGCTGAATAGGTCAACTGAGGAGATCAATGCTTCTAAACAAACCTGTAACAATCTGACTATCCAATCCCTAAAACCCCAAAAGTATGGAAGAGACACTGCTTCTTTGCCCAATGGGCATTGAACAATTTCCGGGGCAGATCTAGGTTGGTGTCTAAAATGTTGCAATTTGGCAAAAAGGGAAATAAGGAATACTGCAGTTAGTCAAAAAAATAGGGAAAGCCTTAAAAAGTAAAATAATTTTCCTACCCCTTTCCCCAAATGTTTTTGTCATGTTTTGTGGAGTCATTAGGGGTATAGAGATATAGCTTGATGGTTTAATAGGGGTTAAAGTTTGCCTATGGCAAAAAGAGTTTCAAGGAGCAGATCTTATCTCCTGCTTTTGTACACAAGCTTTCCTAGTTATTGGCCACCTCTCAATGACCTAGGTCTGTAAAGGCATCTGTCTGTTAGGTCATTACACCAGCAAAACTGGAATACATCTACATAGAAATGACTTGTTTTTCCATAAATAATGCCTACAAAATACTAAAAAAAAAACTATACATATTTGTTGTCATTGTTTCACCGAACTATGAAATATAGTTACATTTTGTATTCATAGCACATGGTAAATGATATTAAAAAAAACCTGCAAAAAAACAGTGAAGGAAAATTGTGTTTATTTTTTTTTTATTTCCCCAAAAATAATAAATAAAATTTTGTTTCCAAAATGTGAAAAAAAACTACAACTAGTCCCACACAAAACAAGCCATTGCACGGCTTCATGCATGCCATCGTGGTCCATGGACGACGCTAAGAACAATGTCTAAAAAAACGATGTGATTTGTCTATGTCTGGGGGCTTTTTTTCAAAAAATTCCAATTTATTTTCGGGGTCAAAAAGCTTGAATATTTTTCAAGTTTTACATTTAAAAAAAAAACAATAAAGTGAAAACTTGCATTGTTTTCTGTTTAAAAAATGTAAATGGACAATTTTAAATGATAAGTTAAATTAAATTTTGGGCAGAAAAAAATCTAATTGTTCATTAAAACATCAGCAAGAGAGTTTTAAACTGGAGATGGAAAAGAAAAATGAGTTTCTATGCCAACAGGCCTATTGTCAAGAGAAAATAGTTTCTGCCTCATAGCAACCATAAAATGTAGTTGTTTCCCTGCTTTATACCACAGTAAAATATACAGTAAAAAAAGTCAATTTCTCTTCCAACAACAATAAAAGAGTCTGCATTAAAATGTTGCTATACATCATGAACAGCAATGTACATATCAGAGTTGACCTCAAATCAACTGCAAATTAGTATAAAAAATGCTGTTGCTACTATTAGCATCAATTTAACCAAGTTAAACAAAATTTTAAAATTTCCACCCAAAAATCGAACATAACTACTATAGTCCATTTCATAGGTTCTTTTATCTTGTCTAGTACTAGAGTTTCCATGTACAAATGAGTCTCACAGAGCAAGAACCTTCTCTATGCTTTATCCTATAAATGATGCCAGGGCAGTGTTTCTCAACTCCAGTCCTCAAGAAAACCAAAAAAAGGAAAGATTTAGGATCTTCCACAGAAAGCACTGGCAATTTTTTTACCCGTCATTTCTGTGGAAATCCTGAAAAAGCGCCTGTTGGTGGCTTGAGGCTGGATTGAGAAACACGTGCTAGGGGGATTTCTTTTAAATTTTTTGAGGCCTTTTTCTAAAATAAAAAAAAATGAAAGGGTTTTTTTTAACCCACATTTTGTATTCAGTACCCCATAATAACAAAGGGAAATCAGAATGTTCGTAATCTTTGCTAAAAAAAAACCTAAGGTTTTTAAGATTGATTAGACTTTACTCAGTATTTAGTCAAAGCAGTGATAACATCCTCCAGTCTTCTTGGGTATGTGGTCACAAGCTTTGCTCACCTGGATTTGGGAATTTTCTGCCATTTTCTCCAGATCCTCTCAAGCTCTCTTCAAGTTTTCTTCAGAGAAGTTCAACTGGGTTCACGTCAGTGCATTTATTATAAACAAGGGGTTGTCTTTTGTTTTACTGTAGATAATTGTATATTCTGTCTGTGGACTAAAATAACTATTGAGATTTAAAGAGAACCTGTCGCATAGATTATACCCTCCTTGCGAGGCACCAGGTAGTATGACAGTCATCTGTTTCCACACGTTCCCCTTATTTTGTAATATCGCACTTTTTTTAAAAAAATTACTGCAGAAATCTGGCAGTTTTGGCCTGTTTGCCAGAAAAAAAAGTCCGCTTACTCATGAGCAGGAACTAGCCCTCCCCCCATGACTAGCCCCACCCACCACCTATTCACAGGTTTCTAGCTATTCAAAGTAAAAGGTTGAATCAGCCATTTAATTTAATTTAGTACATTTTTAGACTTGTTTAGCTTCTGTAAACCAACTATTTGTTGGCTTATGTTACACCAAAAATTCTGCAAAAGGTTTTTGGCACAGTTTTGGAGAGTTTTTGGCACAGCATAACACATTGTACCACACTACTTTTCCTCAAAGCCATGCCCACCTCTGGTTAAGCCTCACCCTTTTCAGATGATTTGTAAAAGGTGTCTAAAGCCCAAAATAAATGTTTAGCGACACACTATAACATGCATCACCAAAAGAGCGACTCTTTCACAGCAGTTTTCTGGAACAAAAACATAGTAAAAAGTGTGATGTCGGAAAAGGTCCCCTTTTTTTGATGACAGGAGTAGCCACCCCCCGAAGCCCTACCCATCACCTATTCACAGGTTTCTATCTATTCAAAGTAAAAGGTTGAATCAGCCATAAGTGTCCACTCACGGGTGGGCAGAGCTAACACCTGGATGTCGAGAGAATATGACGAAATACTGAAACCCCTCAGACGAGCTGACTGGTGCTGTTTATAACTCAACACATTTAGCAATCATTTGATTATCCCATAATGGATTTTATAAATTATAGCTGTTCCTGTTGGCATCTGTGGTATAGGGACAGCACGTCACTCTTATGCTGTATTTGCTGTGTGCTTACAGTCATTGTCTTGTTGAAAGGTGGACCCTTTAGCCCGTTTAAAAAATCCAGAGCCGATATCAGATTTATTTAACAGTCATCGTACTCTGTTTTATACAATTTTTCCCACTTTGACCCATTTTCCCTTTTCCAGTTGCTGAAACATCCTCCCAGCATGATGCTGCCACCATAGTGCTTCACTTTAGAGAGGGTACTGGGTAGGTCATGAGCAATGCCTGGTTTTCTACTGGCATAGCACTTAAAACATGTTTTCATCAGACCACAGAATCTTGTTTCTTACTGTTCGAGTGTCCTTTAGGCTGTTTCTTTTGTTTACTTTTTGTTTTTAACAAACTCTAGGTGAACTTTTAGGTGCTTTGTACTGATTGTTGCAGTAAAGTTTTCCAAACTGATTTTGGAGGCCGGCCCCTTGAACATTGGTTCTTGGGCAACCTCTCTTCAAGGCCCTTCATACCCGTTTGGTGGTCCCAGCACTAGTAAGAGCCGGGTTTTTCCCCAAAAAATTAAAAATTTGGGGGCCCGGCACTTTGGGATTCTTTTACAAGCAAGAATGTTTTTGTCTTTTTTCCCCAAACTTGCCTTAACAAACCCTTTTTTTCCAAAAGGCCGTAATTTTTTCATTGATGGATATTGCTCTATAACATTTTGCTGGAGACTTTTAAAAAACAGGGTTTTTTCTTTTCCCAAATTATGTCCAATCAAATGAATTTTGCCACAGCTGGACTCCAATCAAGGTGTAGAAACATTTCAAAGATCTAGAGAAATAGGAGGCCACCAGAACTAACATTCAAGTGTCATAGCAAAGGGTATGAATACTTAAATACTTTCTAAAAGTGTGTTTCAGCTTGTCATTAAGGGGTATTAAGTGCAGGATGATGGAGGAAAACTTGTTTATATTTTTTATTCTAACACAAGGCCTCAAAATGACAAAATGTGAAAAACATGAAAAGGTCTAAAGACTTTTCAAATGTATTGTATGTGCCATGGAAAGTCAAAAGGGTCCTATCAATTCCACTGTTATACGAGGCAAATGACTCTTTTCTACTCCGTACCTTTCCTACTTTTTATATATGAAATAGGTCTTGTCATTGTTTGTAGCTTGTGTTCCCGGCACAGTGTATATTTTATATTATATTGTCCCAGATATTTAACAACAATTGTTAAATGAATACTGAGGTTCTGTAAAGTTTCTGTAATATAAAAGCATATACAGTACAGTAGGTTCATTACAGTTAATTGGCAGGTGCCAGTTGAAGACCAATAAAGGTCCCAGTAGATAATTCCAGAAACTCCAAAGCACTCAATTATCTTGCAGATCAATATATGCAGTCTTTATTACATTATTATTGTGCAGTAGAAAAAAAATCCCACTTGCATAAAGATTACTTCCAGTTAATCATTACATGCATTAGAAGTTAATCCATGAGTTAGTGAGAACGAGCACAGTTTATACATTGGTCATTAAGGTCCTAAAGGACCCTTTTCAATAATACCTGTACAGCAGGTTCACAAAGGGTTACATACTGCTTGGATTCAAGGTTACTTTAAGACAAAATAAGGAGACTGTAATCCACCATAAACATTTTATTTTAGTTATAAGGCATGAATACAATTATATGACTTTTCCTGATAGCTTCCTGTTAACATAATGCATTATAAAAAATAAAATGTACAGTTGAAGTGATTGTAAAAAATAGATTGTGCCGTATACACAGCATGAGGATTCAATCTGTTCTGACAAAGGCTGCATTGGAATGCATTAATAAACACAAATATTGTTAGATTCTACAATACTTGAGTATCCAAAACCAATTCTAGTGTTCTTTATTTCCTCAATTTATTTTAGCCTGGAGCATCCAATGAATAGTGCATATCTTATATGAGAGCCTCCTTAAATACTGCAGTGCCATGAAAATGGTTGGTAGGACTTGTCAACTAGTAATTGCTCCATTTTCCTTGTCTACATTGGCCAGACTGTTGGATGTAAATGTCATGTTTTCTCTGCAAACACTGGGAATAGAACAGTCACTAAAACTGATGGCGAAAACATATATTTTGTGGGCTCAACACTGCAACAAAAATGTATTCTGTTTCCAAAATAAAATGAAAATAACTGTGCATACTATGCTTTGGGAATGCAGAGTTTTTAGTTGTTATATCCCCTCAAGGAAGCAGCTGTTTTTGGATTTATGTTTTTTGCTTTTTTTCTCCCCGCATTTCAAGAGCCATACATTTTTGTTTTTCCTTCTACATAGCAGTATAAGAGCTTGATTTTCTTGATGTTCTTTTAATGGTACCATTAGCGATACCATATAATGTACTGGAAATCTCCCAAAAAAAATTTGTGAGATAGAACCTGAAAAAAATTCAGCTGCACTACTTCAGTAAGGGTTTCTTTTTTAGGGATTTCACAGTTCAATATAAATGACATGATATCTGTATTCTGCAGGTCAGAATAACTCTTCCGCTACCAAATTCATATAGTTTTCATTACATTTTATGCTTTATAAAAAATAAATAAAATCCTTAAAAAAAGAAATTTGCATCCCATCGCCATTTTCTGAGACCAATAACTTTTTAACATTTTTTTTTCTGTAAAGCTTTGTGATAGTTTGTTTTTTGTAGGTTGAGGTCTAGGTTTTACCACTACCAATTTGAAGTGCATGTGCCTTTTTGATCCTTTTTATCCCATTTTTGACCGTTGACCAAAAAAACCCACAATTATGGTGTTGGGTATGTTGACATAAAAACATGATTTTTTAAGTGGTGGTAACTTATGGTTTGAGAAGGAGGCTGAAAAAAAGAGGTTTGACCTGGAAAAGAAGGTGATCTGCAAAAAGGGGTGGAAAACTGAGAGAAAAACCCAGACGGCAAAATCTCTAGCTATACCACCAATGCCAACAGGAACGGCTAGAATTTATAAAATCCGTTATGGGCTAACTAAATGTGTTTAATTATAAAGAAGCAGAAGTGCTTTTATAATAAAGTACAAAGGTATATTGTGGACGGCACTCCAAACAGCCAAATGGTGATAAAAGCACGTCCTTTATTCCAGCATTGGGTAAAAACATCTCACATCGTGGCAACAAAAAAGAGAGACAAACTCTACTGATGCGTTTCAGGCAATGAAATGCCCTTAGTTATGTTTTCACCTGATGCTTGAAGGACGTGCTTGTATCACCATTTGGCCATTTGGAGTTGAATGCCGTCCGCAATTTATCTTTGCACCTTTTACAAATGGTCTGAAGAGAGCGAGACTTAGCCAGAGTTGCGGCATGGCTTTCTGGACAGGTAGTATGGTGAAAATGTAACATGCTATGCCAAAAATACCCCAAAACATTGCCAAAAACCTATTGCAGAGTTTTGGTGTAAAATAAGCCAATAGTTGGTCTCCAAAAGCAAGACAAGTCTAAAGATATAATCAAAAGAGCTCTGAAAGCATTAATTGTTCAGGTATATCTGTGCAGGTACACTTATCTCCAAATAAGTAGTAAATATCAAAGAGGGGGGGCAAAATATCACTCCTATAAACACAGATATAACCAAAATAAAGTAATAAAATAAGTGCACCATATGCCATATGAAAAATTTTGACAGACTTTTGTTACTGAAGAAATATACAAAAAGGAAATAATAAATGTTTCAAGCAACAAGAGACGATAACAAAACCAGGTATCCTTACAGGTGGTTGTAATGCTAATCAGAAATGTATGACTATTGCGCCAAATTATAGTTAGTATAGTTATTTCTGTATTTTATATCAAATGTATATTCTGTTTTTAATTGCAATGTCTGCTAACGACTGGCTCATTGTTTGCTCTTTTAGTTTAAAGTCTACTTACACACATAGTTTGAGTTAGTGTCTCTTCTATTGTATGCATTTGTGTAATATGTTGACTGAATACACAAGAAGATGTTCTAATCATTGTCGTAGTTCAGGTTTCTGTGTGCTTTTGGCTTATCTTATGTGAAGAGGTGTGTTTGTATATGGTATTCTTTAACTCTCAATAAGGAGTCCCGAAGACAAATAACACATGGGCATTTTAGCTGACCACAAAGCATTAGTCATGTCGGCCATCTTGTAGATTTGGGACATATAAAATCCCCTTACATCAGCCATGTATATCAGAAACCGTTTTCCTGTCAATGGAGACGTCCATACGTGAAGCTTGCCCCCTGAGAGTTTCTCAAATCCTAGGCCATTCTTTTTACGGTTTCTCATGGCGGAAGTAAGATTTGATGAAGCAAAACTCTACAGGTGAAGTCTGTTTAAGCGCTTATAACCTTTTGTAAATACTTATATTTCTCTCATAAACTGTAAATACTAATCTCTTTATTTTCTGAAATCATTTATGTTATCATTTTTATCATATTTGATTGATTTTTGAACTTTTTGTAACAATAAAGTCTGTGTTTATACATTACTTATTGACTGGTTAAATCTTCTATAAAGCTGTATTCCGAACTTGGTAAAATATAATTATAAAACTTGGCAAAACATAAATGGCGCTGTGAACAGGATACAGCAGAAGGTTTACCGGTCAATTCTGAGACATCCAGTAATCCAGAACATCGGGAGAAACTGTGTAAGACATGGTCTGTGTTTAAGGAAACAGTGTTTGTAGTGAATTTTGTTGAGATTCAGGGGTGGGAGCGAGCTCATTGCTGTGTTTTGGCCAACAAGTGGTCCCAGAGCTGTAAGCAGAAGGAAGGACAAGGAATGCTGCAGAGTTACGGATATCAGGGTGTTGCAGCAAAGGTGATTCTGCCTGTTATTCAGCTCAGACAAAGGATAGAGCAGAGGTTTGTGGACACAGGACAATGTTAGCAAATGTAAATATAGTTGCTTCGTGTTTATTGTTATTAGCGCTGTATATTTGGGTTGTGTATCTAATGTGGGTCAAACAAGTACAAAGGAGACAAGTTAATAACAAAACAACTGGACAGAGGGAGAGGGGTCCCTGTCCATAGGGAAAGAGACAGAAGGTGAGAGGCAGACATGTTTCTTGGGTGGAGTAGTAGCAATGGGGTTATAGCAGGTTATAGGTCCCAGAACAGATGGGTTTTCAGGTTGCTTTTGAGGCAAGTGAAGGCGGAGGAGAGTCTGAGGTGTTGGAGCAGTGAGGTCCAGAGTGTGGACTAAGACAAGAGCAGAGAAGAAGGTCCTGTGAAAAGCGTAGGTTGCCAGAGAGGAGAGGCAGAGAGTGTGTGAGGGTTAGGCCTCGTTCACACGGCTTATTTCAGAACGTTTTTACAACGGATTGCCGATCGTAAATACGTTCTGAAATCAGTTGAAAATCAGTTGCAAATAAGTGCCACTAAGTGTGGCACGTATTTGTAACTGATTTCCCGACGATTCACCACTCCAATCATTGTAGGGGGTGAATCCGTCCGTAAATAATTGACATGTGAATTGTTTTTCCGTCCGGATTGCCGTCGTCAATCCGCGGCGGCAATCCCGGGAAAGGAAAATACCGCGTTTGGTGGAACGACGAGCCGTATTTTCTATTGAAATCAATAGAAAATAGGTTGTGACTTATTTCGGACGATTTGCCGACAGTTTACGAACGTCAATCCGTCGGCAAATACGCGGCGAAATAAAGCCGTGTGAACGAGGCTTAAGGTGTTGTAGGTTTGCAGGTATCTGACAGAAGAAAGCCGGTGTGTCAGTCAAGACTCCACTAGCTCCATTTTGCCCAAGATACAGATCATATGGTATCATGTCGGGGGGACATGATTAATTTATATAAATATATAAATGGTCTCTACAAAAAGTATGGGGAAAAATTATTTCAAGTGAAGCCCCCTCAAAAGACAAGGGGAAAATTCCCTTTTGACTAGAGAAAAAAGGATTCAATCTCCAGAGGAGAAGAGCGTTCTTCACTGTAAGAACTGTGAATCTGTGGGAAAAGCCTACCTGAGGAGCTGGTCACGGCAGGAAACTGTAGAGAGTTTCAAGAAAGGCTTTTGATACCTACCTGGAACTAAAGAATATTAATGCGTATGTAGCTATGTAAAATTCTGGATCCTGGCTGGTGGGGCTCGGGGGTCAGAGATACAGTCTCCGCTGGAGCAGATTGGTTCTTGTCTAGTGGGTTCCAGGGCATTAACCAGTGGTGAGGCTGGGCTTAATGTCCTTGTCTCTCTCCCATCACCCACATTTTACCCACCCTTGGTTGAACTTGATGGACACGTGTCTTCTTTCAACCGTACTAACTATGTAACTATGTAACTATGTAACTATGTAAAAGTGGTATCAAAGAGGGCGAGACTTAACCAGAGATGGGGCATGGCATGGTGGAAAGTTAGTGTGGTCACAAAATGTAACGTGCTGTGCCAAAAATTCCCCAAAACTGTGCCAAACACTTTTTGCAGAGGTTTGGTGTAAAATAAGCCAACAAATAGTTTGTCTACAAAAGCTAGACAAAGCTAAAGATGTACCAAAATTATTGAACAGCATGAGCCACTATGATAAATCTGATGTACTTTTACAAAGTTTACGCTGTCTATCTTTTAGACCGCAGTTGTAAATCTGCTCCAATAACTTTATACAAACTGAGCACTTGTGTTGTGCCATTCCCTTCTCATTTCTGATGGACATGTACAAATGAACTGACAACTGGACGTTATTATATCACTTGCCAAAGGAGGGTGTTCCTGTACAATCACACACTGTCCAATCAGTGCTCACATCATCACACTGTATGGGGACAAACCATAATGACATCCAGTTATCAATGTATTCATTTTTTTACAGGAAGAAAAAAAGAGGAACACCACAATGTGAAATTCTAAGAAAAAAAGTGGTCCAATTCAAGTATACAGACAAGACATTTTGTATAAAGAAGAGCCTAAAACACTATTTTACCAAAATGTCTTGGGGGACATGCGGGAGGTGGGGCGCACTAGAACCGTAGCGAAGCTTCATATTTATAGCTTTGCTACAGCATTTCTAGGTGCATTACAGCTGCAACAGGTAGAGCACTTTCAAAGTGGTATACCAGAGCCAGAAATTTCATCTTAGCGCTAGAATGCGCCTGATTTATGACCCGCTGTAAAATTTCATACATGCCATCCTATGTGACTATGCTGCCCACAGTTTTTTATTTAAATCTCAATAGTTCTCTTACCCCACAGACAGAATAGACAATTATCTACAGTAAAGCAAAAACAACCCCTTACTGGCATATAATAAACAGTGAGAAATATAGGGAGAGGTCAGAATAATGAACAGCAATGATACAGCATCATCTTTTTATTTATAGCTCTAATTTTAAAGGGAACCTGTCAGGTGTTTTATGCTGCCCTTTCTGACAGCAGGTTGTGACAGTGGCAGAGAAGCTGAGCTCAGTGATGTATAAATATAAGTGACCTAGAACAGGATTTCTGAGTAACAAGCAGAGAAAAAAAAAATCAAACTGTCAGGAAAATCCGCCGGGCACACTTGAGGGTCGATGGCCTGACTCGGGGTGTATCGTGACGTTGCACTCACACTAGGGGTGCACAAGGTCAGCCAGATATGGTTTCACAGTTAACCTGTGTCCAAAGGGGCACAGGAAGACCCAGGGAGTGCGAGAGGATACTCCACTCGCCCACAACCCTGAACGGCTGGGAGAGATCTGTTTACGCACACTGGTTAAACAAAGCTCTATCAGCCCAGGAGACTGCCACCAGTTTCTCGTTGGTTATAAGATCGGTCCATTACCAACTTACAACAAGGCCAGGAACCAGCCACGGGGGTAGCTATATATTAAAGACCGAGAATAAGGCAGGTTAGATGGATGATCAAAACAACAAACTAGCCCGGATTACATTTTATAGATTTAATTCACCGTGGAGGGCGCACTAGACAAATATATACATAGGGACAATACTATAGAGATATTGGTCAGAGGTGCAAATACGGATATGGTTACAGAGGCAGCAGATGTGCCTAATTACCTTAGGTTGGCTTTGTGCTGGCCTACACCGGGGTGAAATGTGGCCTGCGGCTTCAGGACACTCCTGTACGCTTGGCATAACACATCTCCTAAAGAAAACAACACTGGGCAAAGCTGGGTTTCGACTTAAAACAGTACTGGGACAGCCCACGTCGCACCCCCTGTTACACCCACTCACAACCCTGGGATTGCCTGCACACTCCTCCCTCTTGGGTCATGCAGTTTTCTGGATGGAAAACAAAATGGGCCATAGTGGGGCAGGGCATTGGCACAGAACTGAGCCAGTGATACCATCAGAACCGGATGGGCCTAAGCAATGACCTGGTACTAAACATGGCCTCCGGTGCCCTTCCCTGTCTGAACTGTGAGTTTTCTCCCTTTACGGATGTCATACAAATGCGGAAGTGACAGCTAGACATGTGGAAAGTTTCATATTTAAAAATATGAAACTGGGGTGGACCTGTGATGGGCTCTCCCAGAAATGTTTATGACATATAGGTGCCGTCGAGTCTTGCAGGTCCCTCTGATCTTTGGTGTCTGGAGCCCATGTATTTTCAGCCAGAGTCAGGTGTTAATGAGATTAACTGACAATGCTTTGATGATGTCGGCCTCCTGCTGAGAGGTCTCCTCTTTGGCTTTTGTGAGCCAGGTCTGCTGTTTCTGCCTAATTGACAGCTTCCTGTGACATGTTGCAATCTGAGTGACTTTTGAAGTTGGAGGGGGGGGGAACGCGGTCATTTTTTTGTCCATTTTCCTCACACAAACTAAAAGTGAAACTATTGCTAACCCCACACATATACAGCCCAGTACACATTTTGCTTAGCGCACACACAAATAGAGGGAAAGCTGTTAATCACTGTATGGGGGGTAAGGTAAGCAGGACTGTAGGTGGGTCTATAGCAGGGATTGGCATATCCACTCTGCTATTCCTAGTTATTCCTGTTACACTGACATGAGGGCAGGAGATTTATAAACGGAAACATACAAGACTGCAGAGTTCTAATGAGTGAAATCTTCTCATTTAGTTGACAGTAGTAGACAAAGTCCGTTGTTAGAGTTAATACACAGAGTGAATCACTATGATCGAACTAGCAACAAAAACCAAGGACCAGGCGCTCGTTTCTTGTAAGTAATCCCCGTGAAGTTGGACGTAGGATAAAAATAAATTTTATTCCAAATAAAATATTAAGGTGTGAGCCCCAACATGACAGAGTAACATGCATAACATGTTTCGTGCCTGCACGGCACTTCCTCAGGTGCTCCAATGTTACACAAAAGGTTTTATGTAACATTGAAGCATCTGAGGAAGTGCCGTGCAGGCACGAAACGCGTTATGCATGTTACTCTGTAATATTGGGGCTCACACCTTAATATTTTATTTGGAATAAAATTATTTTTATCCTACGTCCAACTTCACGGGGATTACTTCCAAGAAACGAGCGCCCGGTCCTTGGTTTTTGTTGCTGGTGCTTTCTATTGTTGCCCGTCGCCCGAAATTGGCTCCGGAGGAACGGACTACGAGGCTGCTGTTTCTGAGGCTCGGATTGAGCCACCCACGCGATTATGAGTGTTGTGCCTCTAATAAATTCGCACAACACCACTAGGTGAGCACCCTATATTTGTTTTAATAATTGTTTTATCGTTTTGGATGTACTTTCACAGAAGAGCGCCAGCTCTCTCTTTTTTTATATCCCTTACTATGATCGAACTGACTGACTGATGGCAATGAGAGAGATACAGGAAGAGGGTGGGAGAGATGGTCGGTAACCAGAGAAATTTGTGTGCTCTAAATGGAGATAAAATCGTTATCTACTGACCAATAAAAATCAAAACAACAATGAATTTGGTAATAGTCTTCATTTACCTTTCCCTAAATGTTAAAATGTTAGTGTAAGTGTCACATCAAGGGAGGTACAGTGAGCCCTGACTGGAACCCAGCCCACTGTATCTGCCTACTTCACGTGCTGTCCTAGACGGCAGACGTCAACTGGACGACAGTCCCTGCACTACTAGAGTGCTGGGGCCATCAGGAGGTAGAATAGTCAGACAGTCCGGGTCAAAACCAAATAAGGAACGCTAAGCCACAAAACAGAAACAGAGGGATAAACGTAAACAAGCCTAGGTCAAAACACGAACGGGAGCGAGGTACAAAAATGGAGAGCATGACAGGGTCAGGAAACAAGACAAGGTCAGGTACACGGGTGAGCAAATAACAAGCAATAGCACAAGGAATACAAGGCAGCCAGGAAATATCACAGGCGCAGCACTCAGCCTTCAGGGAGTTTAAATGGGATTCCTGGATACCGTCCCTGCAGCTGATTGGAGCGGCCTCCGGGTTCTCCCATTGGCTGGTGCGACACGTCCCGTGTCCAGAGTGGCTGGACCTCTGTCACTCACACAGCTCTCAGCAGACTGTCTATCAGGGTGGGGTCATTGATCAGCTGCTTCAGAACGCTTCTCCCTGCAGACTGAGTGCCGCCTAGCCCTGACAGTACACCCCCTTTTAGGAGGGGCCACTGGACCCTTTCCTGGTCTGGGTTTGTCTGGGTGAAACTCATGGAATTCCCTTATCAGGTGATCCGCATGGATGGATTTAGCCGGGACCCATGATCTCTCCTCAGGCCCATAACACTTCCAGTGGACCAGGTACTGCAGTGACCTTTGGACTTTACGGGAATCCAAAATTTGTGCGACTTCATATTCTAACTCCCCCTCAATCCAAACTGGAAGAGGAGGCCTAGAGGGAGGAATCACTGGCTGAATGTACCTCTTAAGAAGAGAGCGATGAAATACATTGTGTATACGGAGAGAAAAGGGTAATTTCAGCCGATATGCCACCGGGTTAACCACCTCCTGCACCACATATGGACCTACAAATCGTGGAGCGAGTTTACCAGAAGGAACTTTTAATCGCAGATTTCGGGTGGATAACCATACTTTATCCCCAACCGCAAACCCTCTACAACAAAGACGCCACTTATCAGAATTTTTCTTCTGGATGTTCTGGGTATGAACCAAGTTCTTCTGAACTTGGGCCCAGACTGTGCACAGATCTTTAATGATAACATCCACCTTGCTGTGATCAGACGTAGCACTGGAAAATGACGCATGCCTCGGCAGGACCGTCTTAGTATCATTATGGGCCAAGGGCAGAGCTGTGCACTAGGCCCCCCAAACAACACAACCACTTTGGGTGGGTTCATACTGTGATATTGCATTCATTTGAAGTATCCTTTGGGGTACCATGAAAAAGGTACCCTGGCAGATACCGTGACAGACCCATTAGGGATAATAACTAGTCCTGTAAAATAAGCATATGCACCGAGAAATAGAGCAAAACGTATCCCGCACAGGGCTACGTCTTCTGTTTACTTCTTGTTCTTGGTGGTCAGGTCATCATTTCTGAAGCCACTGATTGGATTCCCAAGCCACCTGCCACTTTCAGACTTTATCGCTCAAAGCCATTCACTTTCAAATGGTGAAGTCCGACAAAGGCAGGTGACTGCCGAATCCAATCAGTGGCTTCAGACCACGTGGTCCTGACCACGAAAAACATGAGGTAGACAGAAGACAAACTATACATAAGTATATTCTATGTGGCTGTGTCCTGGGGGCCTAGGTGGCCAATTACATGACACTGTTTATGCTCTCGATATTCCTGTGAGTGGTTGTGTGTGTATATGTATGCATGATATATATATAAATATATATATATATATATATATATATATATATATATATATATATATATATTTATTGTGTGTGTGTATACAAATATACATACACACACACACAGTGTCGGACTGGGGAGTCTGGGGCCCACAGGGGAGTTGATCTTGGGGGCCCACCCTACTGTACATGAAAATATTACCGGCCTCTCGGACATAAACGCGCCCATTTTACCACATAATACAGTGTGCAAAACAGAACTGTTTTGTGTAGTAAAATTTGCAAGAGAGCCCAAATCTGTATCTCCCCAAAATTTGTCAGTCTAACATATCATGAACAGGGTAAGTACCTTTTACCCATATCCCCCCCAAACCCACAAAAATTACCCCCCTCCACCCAATACAATATCCCCCTCACCCACTTACAAAAACCCCCTCCACCCAATAAAAAATTTTCTCCCTCCCCCAAACATACAATATTTCCCTCCCCCCAACATAAAATTTTCCCCCCCTCCACCCACTTTAAAAAAATATCCCCCGCCACCCATACAATATCTCCCCCCACCCCCCTTTCAATATCCCCTCCACCCATTTTTTACAATTCCACCCCACCCCTTCCAATAGCCCCCTCCATGTTTCCTTTGGTAAAGCACCTTCCCACCTCCTAAAATAAACCCCAGAAAGGGAAAAAGTAAAAGTTGAAACCCCAAACAAGGGTAAATTTTCAGGGACACTGTCCGGGCATTATACCTACAAAAACCACCCATAGAGACCACATAGAGGTCAGACACCAGTCGGGTAAAACTAAAAACACCCCCCTATAGGGACCAATAGAGGTCGGGAACCCCAGTTTAAGGTAAAACCCTAAAAACACCCCCCATATAGAGACCAATAGGGGTTAGACCCCCCTCAAGTAAACCCCACAACACCCCCATATAGGGGACCACATAGGGGTTTCCAGAAAACCCGTCAGGTATAACCTAAAAACACAACATAAAAGAGCCCAAAATAGAGGTAAGCCCGTCGGGTTTAAAACCCTAAAAAAACACCCCATATAGAGACCACTATGGGTCGGGACACCAGCTCAGGTAAAAACCTTTAAACCCCACCATATAGGGGGCCCCACATAGAGGTAAAGGAACCCCAAGCTCAGGGAAAACCCTTTAAAAACCACCGCCATTGGGAGCCCCACATGAGGTCAGACACCAGCCCAGGTTTTTAACCTAAAAACACCCATATAAAAACCCACATAGAGGTAGACACCCCTCGGTATAACCTTAAAACCCCAAATATAGAGACCACATAGAGGTCGGGGGCCCACCAGTAGGTATGACCTACAACACAGCCATATAAAAGACCTTTTTAGAGGTCAAAAACACCACCCAAAGGTATAACCTAAAAAACACCACCATATAGGGCCCAACATAGAGGTCGGGAATCGCTCAGGTATAACCTACAACCCAACCAAATTATAGGGGACCACATAGGGGGTCAGTCCCCCAGCTTGGTAAAATTCAATTACAGGGGAAATAAAGCATGACCCAAATTTATAAAATTTAAAAAAAACCCCTGAAATCGGGTTCCCAACTGGAGAGTCCTATTGGGGGTCGTTTTTTTCTTTTCATGGAGTTGTTTCTTATTCCCTTTTTCCCTTCTGAAATCCGTTCCACACCGCCATGATGACTCGTCCGGCCAAAAATCACCCGGCAGAAAATTTACCGGGAAATTTATCTTATTTTTCCTAAATTTTCCAGCATTTTTTACCTATTCCCCCTCGTACAAACTTCCCAGGGGTGGGAGAGGGGGGTAAAAGCCAAAAATTAAAAGGATGTATCCTAAGGGGTTGGAGGGGGGGGGAAAAAGGAAAACCCCTCGGGGAAATAATGCTTCAATTTTTGGGCTGCTGCCCTCTCAATTTTTTTAAACCGGGGAAAGGTAGTCAAAAATTGGTAGGTAGGAAAATAAAAAAAAGGGGCCCAGTCGGGAGGTGGGTGGTTTTCCCAGTTAGGAAAAGGGGAGGTAGTTAGGGCCCCCTTTTTTAAAGGTGCAAGCAGTTGGGGGGACCCCTTTAGGTAGTAAAAGGCAGTTAGGGCTTCCCATGAAGTAGTATACAGGCATTTAAAGGCCCCCCCTTTTAGGTTTTTGGCGGCATTTTGGGGTCCCCTTTTGGGTAGTGTGCAGGAATTTCCTTGCCCCCCCCCCTTTAAAGCTACTGTGTAGGAAAGTGGGGCCCCCTTTAGTATTTAGGTACCCCGGGGCCCCCCTTTTTTAGTCAGGGCCCCCCTGTAGGAAATAAAAGGTGTCCCTTTAGGTAGTCAGGGCCCCCCTTGTGGGTTCAGGGCCCCCCTGTAGGTGTTCTGGGCCCCTTTAGGTACCCAAGGGCCCCCCTTGTAGCCCAGGGCCCCCTTTGGGGTAGCCAGGGGCCCCTTTGTGTAGGGCCCCTTGTAGCCGGGGCCCCTTTTGGGTTTAGCCGGGGCCCCCCCTTGAAACCCAGGGGCCCCTTTGTAGCCGGGGCCCCCTGTAGGTAGCCAGGGACCCCTTGTAGTGGGGAAACCCCCTTTGGTAGCCAGGGACCCCCTTGTAGCCGGGGACCCCCTTTTTGGGTTTGCCAGGGGACCCCCCTTTTGGGTTTAAGCCGGGGCCCCCCTGTAGGTAGCCAGGGCCCCCTGTAAAATACCCAGGGCCCCATTTGAAATCGGGGGCCCCTTTTGTGGGTCGGGCCCTCTTTGCCCCCGGGCCCCCCCTTTTAAAGGTAGCCGGGGGAAAACTTTTAGCCCGGGGGCCCCCCTTGTAGCCGGGGGCCCCCTTTTTGGTAGGCGGGCCCCCTTGTATTTTCGGGGGCCCCTTGTAGTCAGGGGGCCCCTGTAGGTAGTCGGGGCCCCCTGTAGGTAGAAAGGGGCCTTTTTGAAAGTCAGGGCCCCCCTTGTGGGAAAGGCCCTCTTTGTAGCCAGGGCCCCCCCCTTGGGTTCCCAAGGGCCCCCCTCTTGTGGGCCGGGGCCCCCTTTTAGGACCCAAAGGGGCCCCCCTTTTAGGTAGCCGGGGGCCCCCTTATAGGTAGCCAGTGACCCCTTTTAGGAAAAGCAGTGCCCCCTTTTGGAAAGTCGGGGCCCTTTTGTAGTCGGGGCCCCCTTTTGCATTTCGGGGCCCCCTTTTGTACCCGGGGGCCCCCCCTTTGTGGGCAGGGCCCCCCCTTTGTAGTCGGGGGCCCCAAATGTGGGTTAGCCAGGGCCCCCTGTGGGGCAGCCGGGCCCCCTAGGTAGCCAGGGACCCCCCCTTTTTGAAAATGGGGGCCCCCCTTTTTTTAGCCAGGGCCCCCCTGTATTTGGGCCCCCCTTGTACCCAAAGGGCCCCCTGTAGTCAGAGCCCCCCTTGTAGCCCAGGGCCCCCCTGAGTCGGGGCCCCCACCCTTGTAGCCGGGGGCCCCAAATTTTGTCAGAGCCCCCCCCCCCTTTTTAAAAAAGGGACCCCCTTTTTGTAGTCAGAGCCCCCCTTTTAGTGGGGGGGCCCCCTTTTTTTTAGCCAGGGACCCCATGTAGCCGGGGGACCCCCCTGTACCCAAAGGGACCCCCTTTTGTAAAGAGTCCCCCCTTTGGGTAGCCGGGAAACCCCTGTAGTCGGGGGCCCCCCTGAAAGTCAGATCCCCCCCCAAACCCTTGACCCAGGGAAACCCCTGTAGTCAGGGACCCCCTTGTGCCGGGGCCCCCCCCTTGTAGCCAGGGCCCCCCTTGGGAAAATTCCGGGGCCCCCTTTTGGTCAGGGCCCCCTTGTGGGCCAAAGGCCCCCCTGTAGTCAGACCCCCCCTTGTGCCGGGGGCCCCCTTGTAGCCGGGACCCCTTTTTGCCGGGGCCCCCCCCCCTTGTGGGCCCCAGGGTTTCCCCCCCTTTTTACCCAAGGGTTTCCCCCCTTGGGTACCCCGGGGGCCCCCTTGAACCCAGGGCCCCCCTTTTAGTCAAAAGCCCCCCCCTTGTATTCAGGGCCCCATTGTAGCCGGGGCCCCCTTTTGTAGCCGGGGACCCCCTTGTAGCCAAGGAACCCCCTGTAGTCAGAGTCCCCCTTTTTTAAGCGGGGGACCCCCTTTTAGTCAGGCCCCCCCTTTTGTACCCGGGAAAACCCCCTGTATTTCGGGGCCCCCCCTTGTGGGTCAGCCCCCCCCCCCTTGGGGCCCAGGGACCCCCCTTGTACCCAGGGCCCCCCCCCCCCCCCAAAGTCAGAGCCCCTGTAGTCGGGAACCCCCCCCCCTTTTTACCCAAGGGACCCCTGTAGTCGGGGAAACCCCTTGTAGCCGGGCCCCCCCCCTTTTTACCCGGGCCCCCCTTGTAGCCAGGGGCCCCCCTTTGTACCCAGGGACCCCTTTAGTCAGGGCCCCCCTTTTGTACCCCCAGGGCCCCCCCTTGTAGCCAGGCCCCCCCCTTGTAGCCAGGGCCCCTCTTGTAGCCGGGTCCCCCTTGAGCCCCCCCCCCTTTGTAGCCCGGGGGGCCCCCCTTTTGTAGCCAGGGACCCCTGTATTTAAAAAAAAACAAAACAAAAAAAAAACAAACATTACCTGGCTCCGGCCCCCGCCCCTTGGCGGGGTCCCGGCCTTTCCAAAGCTCCCCGCCGGCTCCGTAATGGCGCCCTAATGGGCCCACCCGCGGTAAAGTGACGTCCCCGGGGGCCCCTACGTCGGGAAAGTAGGGGCCGGCACCTGGAAGGCTAAAGGCCCTTTAAGCCCTTTCCCCCTTCCCAAAGGCCAGATCAGCGGAGCGCAGCGCTAGTGGCGCTGTGCTCCGCGACCCCGGGGCCCCCCCCCGGGGAAAGTGGGGGAAAAATTCAGCCCCCAAAACCCCCCGGGGAAACGGTCTTGGGCGCTGGGGGAGGCCTTCCGGGGTGTCAGGGCCCGGAAATGCCCCCAAAAGGCGGCCGGGCCCCCCGGGGGAGCGGGGGGGCACGGGCCCTCCGGGGCCCCCCAGGGCTGGGGGGGGGCCCCCCGGGGGTTTTCCCCCGCCCCCCGGGGGCCCCGGCGGGGCCTAAACACAAAAAAAATATATACATTAAGGGGGGAAATTTAAACAGTAGGAAAAAACAGGAGTAAATGCCTCAGCTGACCCGGGGTTTTTTCCTTTTAATAGGGATTCAAAACTGACTTGAGGGCCCCTGATCCCCAATGTCTACCCAGTGAGTGATAAGAAAATTTGCGGGGAAAAGGTGTTTATCAGCTTTGGGGTGCCCCGGGGGATGTGCGGGAGCGGGGAAGCGGGCATTTTTAAAAAAGGTTTAAATTATTTTTTTTATTTTAGTCAGCGGTACTCACCTTTGTGCCGGCTTTCCCCTTTTAAACTCCCCCGTCTTTTGCTGCCGCAAAAAATGTTGAAGGGGAGGTTTAAACCCCCGCCCCTCACGGGGATGCCCCCGCTTTTGGTCGCAGCGGGATTTAATCCCGGCAGTTATGGCCCGGAACAAATTTAAAAAACAGAAAGGGGCCTTTACTTTGTACTGGCGAAAGGGGAACCCAAATGTGGGGCCCCCTTGCCATGGGGCCCCCGGGGAAAGGTCCCTCCCGGGCCCCAATGGGAAAGACCCCCGTGCCTCGGGGGAAAGCTTTGTTAAAAATTAAAAGGGTTTGGGGGTCCCAGACGAGATAATCTGTTTTTTAAAAGGGCCCAAATTTCTGTAAAAGGTAAGTCCTTTACCCGGGTCACTGCTAAAATAGTATTAAACCCCGGGGGTTTTTACGTTACTATTTGTTTTTCCCTTCTCTGTTTGCCCATTAGCCCTCGGGGTTTGGAAGGGAAAGGGGGAGAAGGACAGGGTGATACCAGAGCTTTGCAAAGGGCTCAAAAAAACGAGCAAAAAACTGAACCCCTTTTTCAAAAAAAATATTTTCCGGAAAAACCATGAAAGTTTTTAAAAATTTTTTGAAAAAAACAGTTCGGAAAAGTTTTTTGGATGAGGGTTTAAACCCCCAAAAAAAGGAACAAGATGGACATTTGTAAAAACCGGTCCTACCCCCCCAAATTAACTTTTTTTGCCTCATAAGGGGGGAAGGGTCCGTAAAAAAATTCCATGGGTTTTGGGTACGGCTTTCAGGAAACGGGTTTAAAGGGAAAATTTTTTCCCAGGGGGAAGAGTTCTGGGAAAACCTTTGCCGGGGCACAGATTCACAAGATCCCACATATCCCCTTCAAAATCACGGGGGGGCCCCCCAAAATGGGGGGGGCCCCCAGTAATTACGAAAAATTCCCCTTTTGGTCCCGACCCCCCGGATGCCCAGAAAAAAACCCAAAATCTTTAAAATTCCCTTTTAATAATTGTGCCGGGCTGAGTGGGGAAAAAGGCCTTCAAAACAGGAAAAATTAGCAGGTCTCATATCCTTGGTTGGGTTTTTAAATTCTCAGTGATTTAAATTTAAGGGGAAAAATTAGCTGAAAAACAGTCCCCTTTTTGGCCCAATTTTGGGTTTAACTGGTTTCCCCCTGGGAAGCGGGCTGGCACAAAAGATTTAGATGGGCGCATCGCTTTTAATTCTTGAACCCCTGGTTGTAAGTAACAAAAAATTTTAAAGGGGAAAAAAATTTAATCCCCAAAATTTGGGGGACGTGGGATTAAACCTTTTTTAGCTTTCTCAAAAAAAAGGTTTAAGGTTCTTTTTGATGGGTTTAAGCCCTTGATTGATGCGGGGCCCACCCCCGAGGGAAGGGGCCCGCCATTCCTCGAAGCCCCAAAAAATCGCAAGTAATTTTCCGTTTTCCCAACATTTAATTTTTTCAGCCGGGGAAAAATTTACACAAAAAGAAGGCAAAAAAGGCGAGGTTAAAAATAGTAGCGGGCCCCTGTTTACAAGACCGGCCCCTCCCCATATCAGAACCCTTAAACCCTACGACGAAAAGGGTTTTTTTGGTATGTTTCTGTTGAATAAAACCAGGAGTGTTCCCAAAACATGCTTAAGTTTTTTCAAACCCCTCTAGGGGCCCGGGTTGAAAATTTTACTAAATTTAAAACCCCTTCTTAGTAATGCCCAGTAAAAGGGCCGAACTAAGACAGAAAAAATTAAAATTTAAATTTACGATGTAATTAGAAAACCCCTGGGAATCACTGTAAGGGTCTTCGGGGAAAACGAAGGGCGCCCCCAAACCGAGAATAGCTTGAATTTTAAAGGGGGGTCCATGCGAATGAATTGGGGAGTGGATGTCCCCAAAAAATTTGGGTCCCTCCTGCACTCCAAAACACATTTTTTCAAGCTTGAAAAACAAAACTATTCCCCTTCCCAGGATATAATTTATTTTGTCGTACGTGTTTAACGGGGGGACGAAATTTTCGAATGGTTTAAAAGGGTCATTGAGGTAAAGCCATACAAAAAACCAATGAGTTTGGGGAAAATTTCCCATTAAACCCCTTTTTCGGGAAAAAACCGAGGAGCTTTACAAAAACCCCAAATTGGGCAAAACCCAGATCTAAAAAATAAACCTAAAGGGGGTTTTAAAACCCAGGGTTTTTTCCAAATATCCCCTTCTCGGTTATGGATGGGTTTTGGGCCCCCCCCCTAGGTTTTAATTGGGAAAAAAACCACTTTGCCCCCTGGTTTTGAGGGAACAGACAGGAATCAAGGGTAAGGGTTTTTGGGTTTTTTCCCTTTTATTTATTAAGTTCACGGTTTTTTATGCTTGGGACGGAGGCCTCCCCCTTTTTTTCCTTACAAAAAAAAAAACCTGCCCCCATAGGGGACCAGGGTGGATATGCCCTTTGTAACCCTTTCTGCAATATATTGCTTATGGTTATTTCTGGAAAATGCCCAATTTCTATACCCTTTCCCTTGGGAAAAATTCACTGGGGGAAATAGGTCAATGGACGTCAACGATTATGAGGGGGTAGTATTTCTCCGATGTTTTGAGAAAATACTTGGAAAAGCCCGAATGAAAACAGGAATCTGTTTTTCTTGTATTCCCCTTATGACGGGAAAAACATCTGTCGAAAACCACTGTTGTCCCAAACTTGTTTTAACACCTAAAATTCCAGTCAAACCCCGGGTTTTGTTTCTGAAAGCCGGGCAGCCCCAAAAGAATATCAGGGGGGGCGCCCCCCATGATAAATGGGGGGGGAAAAAACACTTCCCCAGTTTGTAGGGTTTCCCTCCCAAAAATCTGGTCGGGGATTAAAAATGTTGGATTGTCCCCTTGTCAGGGGGAGTATTGTCAATTGCCACAAACTGCGGGGAAACCCCAGAGAAAAGGCGGGCCATTTGGCAAAAGGACATTTTTAAAAAATTTTGGAAGTTTCCCCACAAAAAAAGCATTCCCAAAAAAAGCATTCCAGAACCGACAGAGAAAAATTTATGAATCAAAAATGGGAGCAGAAATTTTTGGTTTAAAATTTGGGAAACACCGTTGGCCTAGGTGATCTTCCGAAATACTATGCGCTGAAGTTTTTTCGGGCCCTGGTCTTCCTTTTTGGAGAAACCCCCCCAAAATGTTTTTTGGTCCATCTTGTCACAAAAAGAAGCAAAAACCCCTGGGAAAGCCCGGTAGTAGTCCTACGGCCCACTGGGAGAAGTCGGGGGAAAAACCCCCCAACTTGCATGGGCCTTTTTGGGAAAAAATGGGAAAACCCAAGGGGTTTTAGAGGTGCCCATGGTGTGACCCCCGGGAGGAGAAGCCTTTTCCTGATTTTCCCCCCAAAAACGTTTCCGGGAAAAAGGTTTTGGGCCCATAGCCTCATCTTAAGAAACCAAGGGGTAGGGTAAAGCCCCCAAAATAAACCCTTAATGGTCAGCAAACCCTAATCTAAATGGATCAAAGGGGAGTGGGTCTTTTCCCCCCGAGGGGAACGCACAGCGAAAAAAATTTCAGAGAAAAACTCCCCATTTCCTTTGCCGGGCCTAAAATGTGGTTGGCTGACCCTCGGCCAAAATTTCCCCTATAGGGACATAAAAAATTTCCCCTTAAGGGGCAAAAAAACCTGTTCACAGAAGACAGTTTGGGGGAATCGGGGGCCGGGTAAGAAAATGTTTTCTGGGGGGGGGAAAATAAAATAGGGACAAAAAAACTATTTAAATTTTTGGGCTCCTCCCTGCTCCGGGGTTTATGTGGGGCGGGGGCCTTTAAAATTACGGTAACCCTCTCAAAATCCCCAAAGAGCTTCCGGGTTGCCTGAAAACCTGCGGGGCAACTGGGTTGGAGGCCCCCAAGGGGGGGAAGGGGTAGCGCAGGGACACTCGGGGATTGGGGAAGTTTTTTGGGTTTGTACCCCCCGGGCCCCCAAAGTTCCGGAAACTCCCTGGGAAAGCCCCTCATTGCTCTCCGGCTGTCAGGGGGTTTTTTCATAGTGGGGGGGTGAGCAGTGACGGTTTTGGCCCTGTGAAAATTTGCCCACGGCAAGGGGGGGTACAGTGAGTTTTGAGGGAAACCCCACCCACTGCCCCGGGCCTACTTGACGTGTGCCCTAGGGGCAGCGGAACTGGGGGACGTCCCTGGCTACTAGGGGTGCGGGGGGATGTCAGGAGGTAGAATCGCAGACGGGTCCAGGTCAATCCCAAATCAAAACGCCCCAAAACCCACAAACAAAAACCCGGGGATAAACGAAAACAAGCCAAAAGGTCAAAAACCGGAAGGGGAAAGGCGGTAAAAAAAAATTGGAGAGCATGACAGGGTCGGGAAAACCAAGCCAAGGTATTTCATGGGTGGAAAAAAAACAAGCAATAGCACAAGGAATAAAAGGGCCCGGGCCAAAGGAAATATCACAGGACAGGCACTCAGTCTTGGGGGGTTTGAAGGGGTTTCCCGGATACCCCCCCGGGGCACCCTGTTTGGTTTGGGCCTGGGTTTTCTCCCATTGGTTGGTGGGGACACGCCCCTGTAAAGGTGGTTTGGCCCTCTGTTACTCACCAGCCCCCAGGAAAAAAATTTCTCCGGGTGGGGTCGCTGATAAAGCTTTTGCAAAAAGGGTTGCCCCCCTGCAGACTGAGCGCCCCCTTAACCCCTGCATTTAAAAAATTAAAAATGTTAGTTTAATAACAGGCAGTGGTTTCAGATTTTTTGATAAAAAAAATTGTTAAAAACTAAAAAAAATCCTCTTTTGCAAAAAAGCGTGTATTCATAAAATTTCACTTTAGGCCTTTAACGTTATCATTTAAACCCCCAACCAACTGTAAAAAGGGAATTTAAAAAAACTCTATAGTAATATGCACTTTAAATAATATATGTATGTATATATATATATATATATATATATATATATATATACATGAATATATATATATATGATCAGCCACAAAGACTGCAGATTAGACCTATCACTTTATGTTAGGCAAAAGGACACAGCAGAAGTCCTGTCCCACTGCTCTCTGTGCAATAGACCAAACATGCTGAACTCCATTCCCTAACAACTGCCAAATGGAAGAGATCAGAATTGATTAAAACATTTTATACAGGACAGTCTATATTGTGAGCATGCACAAAAATACTACATAGAGAAAATTACTGTGGGCAGATTTTTTCTGCCTTCAATCATTTCAGACATTTAATTTTTAGATTAATGTCCCTTGGATGCAGAACTTCTCAACATTTTCAATTTTCAGCCTCATCTGCCAAACCCCAGTGATGTGAGGGCCTCATCCCTTGGGCCAATCATAGCCGTAACAGCCATGGGGCCCATTCAGGTACAAAGACTTTGTTCCTTTTTGTAGGAAACAATAGTTGTTAGCTATCTACTCTTCAGCACCACTATGTGGGTTTCCTGATATATGGTGTTATTATTTATAGCTCTAATGATTGCAAAGCATGCTACTGTTTTAGTTTATTGTCATTAGACAGCAGGACCTTATCTCACTTTGTTATTGAGCCCTACGACTTCTAGTTATGCCCTTACCTCATCCATTTGGTGTGCCCACAAGGGCCCAAAATACAACACTGTTAGTACCTCCCCAGCAACCTCAAACACCACTGTTCAGCAAAAAAAATATATATCTCAGTGTTAAAAAATGCCACTAGTTCACACCAGACACCTTACCTCCCCACAACTGTAAAATACAACCATATGGGGTTCAAATTTTTACTCCCCTGACAGTGCCAAGGTTTGAGATGGTAGAAGGGTTAGGACACTAGGGCAAGCCATCCTTTTTAAAATGATGTGCGTGGTAAGTGAGAGGCTAAAGTGGACTAAAACACTATACACAACGTAGGGTTGAAAAAGATAGTAATGCTGCTTAAAGAGCTTGTCCATGTCACAAAAAATAAAATATAACAATCCCCAAATAAAAACAAAACAACTTACAGTATACTCACCTTCCCCCTTTCCTCAGTTCCAGCTCTGTTTCTCCAGTCTTCTGTTTACAATCTTCTATTTCGGAACTGACAAGTCACTGCTGAAGCAGCTGACTGGCTGCAGTGGTCACGGGTCTCTGCTTACATCACAGTTCGGAGCTAGTCACTGATGAAAATCAGAGGCACGTGAGTGCTGCAGCCAATCAGCAGCTGCAGTGGTGTGGTGCCTCTGATTTACATCACTGTTCAGAGCTGTTCAATTCCAAACGGTAAGGTAAAATCAGAGGCACATGACCACAGTAGCCTCTGACTGTCTGTAAGCAGAAGACTGGTGAGATGCAGTGCTGGAGCTGGTGAAAGGTAAATATAAGTTTTTTTTTTTCTTTTTTATGTGGCCCCAAGAGCATTTTATTCTTTTTCTATGACATGGATAACCCCTTTAAGGTACATAAAATCTGCTTGACACTATAATATGCATATACATTTGATGAAAATGTATAAAAAAATTCTATACTACATATCCTTGTACTGGATACTAACTTTACCTGAAAATATATTTCCCATGTCTGGGCAAGTATCTTTACATATGGACTAAATAAGAAGCTATGTAGCCCATTAGACAGGCATTTGTGTTTGGATTGTGATCCTTACTGGACCAATATAAGGTACACTTTTACTGGCTGATAATAATGAGTAGCCATGGCAAGTTAATTCCTAAATGTCTATAATGGGGGTGTGAAACTCAGGCCTGCAGGCCAAATCTGGCCCACAGTGTAATTCTATTTGGCCCGCAAGTAACGGCCAGGCAGTGTGCAGGGGAGAAAAGGAAGAAGCCAGGAGCTACCATTACACTACTCTTACTCAGCAGTCCCTCTCCCAGCATAGAGCATAAAAGTGACCACTGATATGAGAAACAGCTCAGACAGCAGAACGACTGATAATATATTAGGAGCTCATAGGGAGAAACAAGGATCCGATACCTTAACACTTAACCCTTCCAGCCCCATCTCAGCCCCAGCATCTCTACAGGCAGCAGGGTACTCCAAACGTACAAGCTGTGCAGCAGATATAAAGCACTGTGAAGACCACAAGACACAGTGAGTTAACTGACTGCGGTAAGTAGAAATAAGGTGGGTACCAGACTGTTTCTCTGGCCAGGACATAAGGCATTGAGGGAAAAAAGCACTTGAGGGAAAAGACAGGATTTTGTCGTGTCGCAGTAACACAAAAGGGGATGAGCATCAGGATATATTTCGTCTCCCACATAAAGCACATACAGCTGCTCAGTGCCTATAAACCCTGGCGCATCAGCAGATGCAGTCCTATAGACTATTAACCAGATGGGGAACAGGCAAATATAGATGATGATAGCGCAATATTGATCACCCATAAAATACAGCTGGGAAATTTTTCACAAA
Source organism: Phyllomedusa bahiana (assembly GCA_025379985.1). NCBI lineage: Eukaryota > Metazoa > Chordata > Amphibia > Anura > Hylidae > Phyllomedusa > Phyllomedusa bahiana. Next base: position 6,622 of record JAODAL010011890.1, on the reverse strand, counting down.
CTCTTCTCACATTCATACAGCTCCCTGGAGAGAAAAGGTTCATCGTTATGTATGATGAGAAGGAAAAACATCATCAATTGTAGACATTCTTTCAATAAATATCAAGGTTGGCCTGAGATTTTGTCCATGTTTTTCATTTTGGCCCATTGTGTATTTGAGGTTGACCTCACTGGTCTATTAAGACATGAAATGCATCTGTAAAACAGAGAAAAAGTTAAGTGGAGAAAAGAGGTCTCCAGATGTTATCGAGTGGCTCTTGGCAGGGGAGGTAAATATTGTTGCAATCACATTAATGAAGCTTTGCCAGAAAAGTCTTCTGAATACTCTGAAGTGAGCTTTAGATTTCTTTAATCTTCCTGCTTACGAACCACAAAGGAGACAAGATGTAAAATGGAGAAGTCTGGGCCGGTATTAAGAGACCCGTCATTTGACAGACTTTTTGACAGCTTGACAATTATTCTGCTGCCCTCTGTCCCATGTTGACTTTCTTTCATACACAGTAATGCATGAATGAGTTTTCAGTACCGTAAAGCTCAGCATGTCATAAAAAAAAAATCACCTGGGTATTTTGTAAGATGCCAGTACTGTATAAACAACACAATGAATTGAAGGAATATTTGGAGTGTTTCTCTTTCGACAAACAGTGCATAAAATGCTGCAGAAATGTAACTCAGTGTTAGTTCATTGGTTACCTTTTATTCTCCTCATCCCTAAGTGACCAGCCTATTGTAAAACTTAAAGGGGTTTTCTCACTAAAAAGATTAGCTTTCAAGATGAATAGACTTTTTCTAAATACCTTGATCAATAGATTTTACTTTAGTCATGAGATAAGAGAAATTTTGTGTGCTCTGTGTGCAGACAGGTTACCTGATTCCCTGAACATAACTCTGCTATCTGATTAGAAGAGGAAAGCTTAGAGCAGGAAGTTGTCACCCCATGGACAGACTGCGCTCTGGAGCAAACTAAGGGCCACATGTATGAAAACTGTCTAGGTCTAAAACTCACTTTGTTGCCCATAGCAACCAGAGCACCCCTCTCATTTCATATAGTGCTCTGGAAACATTAAAGGGACGTGCTGTTTGGTTGCTATGGGCAACAAAGTGAATTTTAGACCTAGACAGTTTTCATACATGTGGATCTAAATATCTATAACAAGATTACAGATAAGCCATTGTTTTTAGTCCTCTCAACAAATGAACTTTGTGTTTACTGAAGAGACAACATCTCCTGCACTTGTCAGTGTAATTGCTTAGATACAGAGAAGATAAATATACTAATCACTGCTATAGAACCACCCCCAGCCTGAGGAGACAGAGTGAGTGTTAGGGTATGTTCACACAGCTTAACCCCTTCCTGACATGGGACTTATGCATACGTCCTAGTGGGAGGTGACTTCCCACAAATGGACGTATGCATACGTCCTGGCGATTGTGCGGGCTTGCGGGCGAGCCCGCACGATCGCGACATGGGACCAGCGGTATATTACCGCTGGCCACATGCCGCATCACCCACGGCCGGAGTGAGCTCCGGCCGTGGGTGTTTAACCCCTTAACTCTGACGATCAATTAAGATCGTCGGAGCTGAATCGCAGGCAGGAGGAGGGAGACCCTCCTGCCTGCTTCAGTCTCGTGCAGCAGCGATCGCTTACCAGCTGGGTAAGTGAACTGTAGATCACTTCCCAGAGCCGTCTGTGACGTCACGATGCCCACAATGCATTGTGGGCATCGTGAATGACAGTTGTCATGGCGACCAGTCAATAGCAACAATGCTATGTACTGGCCAGCCTTCTAAAAGCAATCTTCAGAAGATCTGAAGATTGCTGTTATAAATCCCCTATGGGGAAAAGTAAAAGTAAAAGAAAAAAAGTAGAAAAGAGAGTAAAAGAGAATTGACATGTCAATTGTTAGCAGCGAAAACATTATTGCCGCTGACAATGCATGTCTCTGCATGGTTCCAAAACACCCAGCGTATTGCGGTGCGTACTATACATACATACATACATACATACTATACTATACTATATATGGCAAAAGTGGGGTGCGGGATTTGAACTTTAACATTTTTTTTTTTTTAATTTTTATACTTTTTAAAATTTTTTTTAACTTTAGCATTGAGTCCCCCTAGGGTACTTGACACTGCGGGCTCGATCATCAGTATACCTTTCTGCATTGTATACACAATGCAGAAGGGTGCACCAATATGGTATTTCTATTACTTTCTGTCTGAGGTAGGAAGTCATAGAAAGTAAAACATGGCAGCTATGCAAGCCTTCTGAGGCTTCTAGCTGCAATGGAAATCGAGTGGCACCCTGCAATCTCATTGTGAGGGTGCTGATAGGAGTGAGGAATGGTGCCGGTTCCATTTCCCGCTGTTAGCGCAGGGTGTTAGCTGTAATTAGCAGCTAACACTAGCCTTCTATGTAGGGGACTTACTGGGTAAGTCCACTACATAGGACCTTACAGACAAAAAAACATACCAAAATGGCCTGTGTCGCGAAGAAGTTATGACCAACTCTTTCTTTCCTGGATGACTGGAAGTTGTATTTTATACTATTTCTAGGTAGATACAATGCTTACTAGCTTTTATTCAGTTTTTTTTTTCAGAGGTGGGTTGAATATATATATATATATATATATATATATATATATTATAATGTTTACTATAGGAGACAAACAACAATAACTTTATAAACTCTGCTCCCTTTAATTTTTTTTGTCACGTTCATTTTTTTCACACCACCTTTTAAGGGCTGTAACTACAAGTTACAGTATATGAGGGCTTATTTTTTTTGGACAATATGTACTTTTCGTTTGTGCAAAAAATGTACTTGCAGGTTTTGTTTTTATACCATTCACTCTTTGGCATAAAGGATGTATTATCTATATTTTGCAGGCTGGTAAAATTCTGGTGATGCCAAACATACATGGTTTTTGTTATGTTTTAGTACTTTTAAAATAATAAAAACATTCTCTATGTTTTAAACTTTTAAAATTTTCTGCAACCAATAACTTTTTTTCATTTTTGTACTTATGGTCAGGACTCATATTTTGCGGTATGGAGTATAATTTTCATTGGTACCATTTTGGGACATGTGCAACTTTTTGATCATTTTTAATTTTTTGTGAAATGACTCGGACGAGTGGGCCAATACCAATTATGTGTAACTTTTTTATTTTATTTATATGTAAAATGGCAATAGAAGGGTGTTATGAATTTTATTTTTTATTTTATATAAATATATATATATATATATATATATATATATAGTACACGTTTCTGTCTTTTCAAGTGAAATGAAAAATGTCTACTTTTCAACTTCTGACGTGTTCTATGTTTTGTAGTATATAAATATGGCTTTAAGAGATTTTCAACTAATTGAAATTGGGTGGTACTTCATATAGGAGGATACATTTTCTCCAAGGAGACCAAAAATTAAGATTTTTTTTTCATTTTGATCCAAAAAGCAACAGAGAAAGTTTTTTAGTCAAGATCCTGACAGTTACAAAGAGAAATATTCAAACTATATTCTGGGATCCACAGACTGCAATTTTCAAAGTATTTCTGATTCAATCAGTAATAACTTATGCCAATAGTTTTACCACTAGGTTTTGTGATAATTCACTCCTCCAGCAAAGAGTATCTCACAAAAGAGTCTACAATTAGCTCAGTTATAAAGCACCAACATGGTGTGCCTCATATCTGTTAATTAATACAGCACAGTCAGTTCTGTGCTTTCTGTAGGGAACGAGTCCCAGTCTAAACTTGTGTAGAAAGATTAAAATGAACAGATAAAAGAAATCCCCATATGTGTCCTATATTAGAGGTTTTAATAAGCTAAAGTTAATTCTTTCAATTTCAATGAACTCTAAAGCACATTATCCAATATTTGCTAATTAAATTGGTTTTTCATATAAAAGGTGCAAATCATTAAAATCCTTAAACATTTTTAGAAGTTTTAAATAGACACTAAAATCAGCTTTTATAAAGTTATATTGGATAAACTAATGATAGCCCAACTATATTTTACCCAAAAAGTACTGTATATACTCGAGTTTAAGCCAAGTTTTTCAGCACAAAAAATGTGCTGAAAAATCTTTCCTCGGCTGATACTCGAGTCACTGTCAGCCTTTCGGGCGCTGCCATGGCCCAGGTGCCGGCAGGGACAATTCAGCTGTATGTGACTCCTCAGGCAGCACATATAGTTGAATGCCAAGTCAGTCGACAGCGTCTGGGCGCTGCCGTGGCCCGGGCCCTGTCAGCGATGTCTTCACCTGTATGCGACTCCTCTGGGAGTCGCATACAGGTGCGGATACCACTGCAGAGCAAAGAATGAGCGCTCCTTGCTCCGCAGTGGACTCCGTACAGTCGCAGACTTAAGGCTGTCTAGAGTTTCTGGCATAGGCGGCGTGAGTGTCATCATGCTGCCTGCGCGGCCTGATGCCATCACGCTGCCTGTGCCAGAAGATGGAGCACCTGGAGTTGGAGCAGCGAGGGAGCGAGGTAAGTACTTGTATTTTTTTTTTAACCCTGCCTATACCTGCCTATGGGGACATATACCTGCCTATAACATGACTATGGGGGATATATACCTGCCTATGGAGGACATTAAACTGCCTATGTCATTTTATTGGTATCCATTTTTATTTTTGAACTTTACCAGTAGCCGCTGCATTTTCCACTCTAGGCTTATACTCGAGTCAATAAGTTGTCCCATTTTTTTGTGGTAAAAATAGTTGCCTCAGCTTACATTCAGGTCGGCTTAAACTCGAGTATATACGGTAGTTTTACTGTAGCCCACATTTAATAGAAGTAAAGCTATCAAAGAGACACAATTAAATTCTGTAAATTACCCAGACTGAGAATAAATGCACACTACTCTATTTAGGATCCATATTACAAAGATTGTTTAATATGCTGGTTTAGAATGGGTCCAGACTTTGCATAATAATATGTGATTTCTGTACCGCTGAGTTTTATTTGATTCTCTTGTTTAGTTCTTCTGCTTGTGATGGCAAGCTTTACTGTTCTTTGTTTTTTTTTTCTTTTTAACTGTACTGACTCTGCTTTGTATCATAAGTAGAGATGGCGAACTTCTCAAAAATTTGGTTCGGTCACTTCGCCGAATTTCCCGACAAAAATAAATTCGTTCCGTATTACTATGGGACGAATCGCGTTAAAAAACAGCTATTTCTAGGCTGCACAGAGCCTGCATGGTGCTGTAGAACGTTGTGCCATGCCTAAATATGCAGAGGGAGCTTGGTTTGGTCTTCATACAATGTTGTGTTTTTTGTATGACACGCAGATGAGTGCCGCCGCTTTAGAATCGCTTCACTATAAAATTCCCTGGGCACTTAAGAGGGCAAAACTGACCAAAAAACTCAAGCAGGAATGTAGCCTGATAATGTCATGGCAGCGAAAGCTGGAAAAATACAAGCTGAGAGCTCAGGTGGCAACATTAGTGACAGGGTGTGGAGGTGACGGCGGCAGCCATAGCAGCATGAGGTCAGAGAGTGGCACAATGACATTCTGGAGGTGGCAAAAACAGGAGTAGGCCACAGAGTGGCACAAGGACACAGTGTGGAGGGCACGGCAGCAGCAGCATGAGGTCAGGCAATTGCACAATGACATTCTGGAAGTGGCAAAAGCAGGAGTAGGCCACAGAGTGGCATAATGACACAGTGTGGAGGGCACGGTAGCAGCAGCAGCATGAGGTCAGGCAGTGGCACAATGACATTCTGGAGGTGGCAAAAAACAGGAGTAGGCCACAGAGTGGCACAATGACACAGTGTGGAGGGCATGGCAGCAGCAGCAGCATGAGGTCAGGCAGTGGCACAATGACATTCTGGAGGTGGCAAAAACAGGAGTAGGCCACAGAGTGGCACAATGACAGTGTGGAGGGCACGGCAGCAGCATGAGGTCAGGCAGTGGCACAAAGACATTCTGGAGGTGGCAAAAACAGTAGTAGGCCACAGAGTGGCACAATGACACAGTGTGGAGGGCACAGCGCAGCAGCAGCATGAGGTAGGAAGTGGCACAATGAGATTCTGGAAGTGGCAAAAGCAGGAGTAGGCCTCAGAGTGGCATAATGACACCGTGTGGAGGGCTCGTCAGCAGCAGCATGAGGTCAGGCAGTGGCACAATGACATTCGGGAGGTGGCAAAAACAGGAGTAGGCCACAGAGTGGCACAAGGACACAGTGTCGAGGGCACGGCAGCAGCAGCATGAGGTCAGGCAATTGCACAATGACATTCTGGAGGTGGCAAAAACAGGAGTAGGCCACAGAGTGGCACAATGACACAGTGTGGAGGGCACGGCAGCAGCAGCATGAGGTCAGGCAATTGCACAATGACATTCTGGAGGTGGCAAAAACAGGAGTAGGCCACAGAGTGGCACAATGACAGTGTGGATGGCACGGCAGCAGCAGCATTCGGTCAGGCAGTGGCATAATGACATTCTGGAGGTGGCAAAAACAGGAGTAGGCCACAGAGTGGCACAATGACAGTGTGGAGGGCACGGCAGCAGCAGCATGAGGTCAGAGAGTGGCACAATGACATTCTGGAGGTGACAAAACAGTAGTAGGCCACAGAGTGGCACAATGACAAGGGGGGGGACGGGGCGCAGC